>JARWKJ010000013.1:42460598-42475598 GCA_029959095.1 Rhinichthys osculus | reverse complement strand
GACTGTTTCACAAAAATAAAGACTGACTTAATTTAGACCAAAAAAATTAGACACCTTAGGCCAACTTATGTCTAAGACTCGGTTACCGTGGCAACCAGCAGTGACAATCAGTTACACTACAAACATTGTGAACGCAGTATATATGTTACCTTGGCAACCAGCAGTGACAATCAGTTAGATTACAAACAGCCGAAAGAAAACATAGGCGATCATTTTTGTCCAAATTAAACATTTCTTCTTGTTACCGCATTCTCGCTAAATTTCCCCAGTAAAATGTCCTTGTGACTGTTACACTCCTCCAACACACACATATCTCCCGCTGGGGTAAACTGCACCGAGCGGTTGAATGCGCTCACTCGATCCGCCATGTTTTTTGTTTTGAAAAGTGTCTTATTTTACCCAGAATGCATTGCAGTGTAGTCCTAGTTAAGATAGTCAGAGGCCATGTCCACACGGACACTGGTATTTTTATAACCGGAGTTTTTCCTACAGCGTTTAAAAAAAAAATCCCGTCCACACATGCTCGGTCTCCGTCTACATGAAAACGTAAAAACACACAATCAAGCGCGGTCAAGAGCATGCCACGCCAGCAGGCGGCGATATAAACCTTAACCCTAAAGCCACGTTGGCCAATCAGAAGCGCAAATCTGATGTCAAACACAGCGGATAACGTCTCTGGTTACTCACGTAACCATAGTTCCCTGAGAGGAGGGAACGAGACATTACGTATGGGGAAATCCATTTTCCTCGAATCATGAAGTCTGATAGAATAACTCTTTTGCTTGCAAATAGCCAATGGCAGTCCCGCCATCACCTGATTGGCTGACACTGCTCAATATAGGTGAGAGCCGGCGCCAAAAACCTCAGAATCTTAGCTGAACGAGAGTAAGGAACTGTGAGCCCTTCCCACACGGCAGGTTACGTAATGTCTCGTTCCCTCCTCTCAGGGAACTATGGTTACGTGAGTAACCAGAGACGTTCCCTTATCGAGTCGGTCTCTCGACATTACGTATGGGGAGCAATAAAACCCCCGCCGCGTGGGAAAAACCCCGCCCAGCTAGAACGAGCTGAAGATAGCACAAGCGCTAATCCCTATACAGCTCAGGAACCGCCACCGGACCTGGTCGAAACCACCTCTTGGCACAGAGACAAGTCGGCAACCGCACCAACGTGGCCCCTCCCACACAGTTAAGCAACACTGAACTGAATGAGTGGGGAATTGCAGCAATGTGATTGGTGCTTAGGAATACACTGCCGGCTTATGAATGCGGGCATAATAAGGACACAACATAGAGAACAGATAGCTTTATATTGCTAAAAACTCACGCTTAGTCGGAACCGCGGCTAGAGTGTGCGCCATTAGGGGCATGTTTAGCCTAGTCCAATGACAGCTCAGCTTTCTCTCCATGTACTGACAGTACGTGCGGTGTGAATGAAGGAATATTCAAGTTATAGAATCTCGCAAACGTATTACGCGACGACCAGCCTGCCGCGAAGCAAATGTCCTGGATAGACATACCTCTCGCCCACGCCCATGATGACGCCAAACTCCTAGTGGAGTGGGCGTGCACTCCTATAGGGCAAACAGCTCCTCGAGAAGTATAAGCCAGTCGCACAGCCTCCACTATCCAGTGTGATAGCCTCTGTTTCGACAGCGCGCCGCCTTTCTTGGCACCTGCGAAGCAAACGAAGAGCTGCTCTGAAGTTCGAAAATGGCTAGTTCTGTTCACATAAGCACGCAGGGCACGCACGGGGCACAAAGCGTCCTTCTGAGACTCTGAAATATTGACCACATCGGGGCAAAAAGCTGGAATTGTAATCACCTGGGCTCTGAATGGAGTTGAGAGCACTTTAGGCGAGTATCCGCGCTTGGGTAAAAGTCTGACCATGCAATCTTCCGGTCCAAACTGCATACATGCACTGTTCACTGACAGAGCCTGCAAGTCCCCCACCCGCTTACCGCAGGCTAGCGCGAGCAAAAGTGCCGTCTTGAATGAGAGAACTTTGATGTCACTAGACTCAGCTGGTTCGAAAGGCGGGTCAGACAGCGCACTAAGCACTAACGACAGGTCCCACACAGGCATCTGACGAAGGCGGGGGGGGAAAAGCCGCCTCGCTCCCCGGAGGAAACCCGTTATCAAAGGGTGTTTCCCCACTGAATGGCCATCTATATTACGACAAGCAGCAATAGCGGCCACGTAAACCTTCAGTGTAGATGGTGAACTGCCAGCATCCAGACGTTCCTGTAGGAAGGTCAAAATAATGGCGATATCGCAATTCCTGGGGTCCTCCTCTTTGTCAACACACCAGTTAGCAAACACCCTCCACGTTAGAGCGTATAAGCGCCTCGTTGAAGGGGCTCTAGCCTCTGCTATTGTCTGTAGTACCCGCTGTGATACTCCGTGCTGATCTGCCACACATGCAGGTCACACAGCTCCGGGTTGGGGTGCCATATGGTCCCCCTCGCCTGAGATAGGAGGTCTCGTCTCGGCGGTATCCGCCACGGGGGAAAAAGCGCCATGTTCACTAGCTCCGGGAACCACGGCTGGTTGGGCCATTTCGGCGCTACCAGAACCAGCGCACATCTCTCCTCCCTGATCTTTTGCAGCACCAGCGGCATTAACTTGATCGGAGGAAAAGCATACTTCCGCCCCTTCGGCCAGCGGCTCGACAGTGCATCTCCCTTTAGAGGGGCCGTCGTCAATGCAAAGAACAGCGGGCAGTGGGCGTTCTCCTGCGATGCAAAGAGGTCGATCTCCGCTTTGCCAAACAGATTCCAGATCATGTTTACCGTCTGCGGATGAAGCCTCCACTCTCCGTGCACAATGCCGTCCCTGGACAGCATGTCCGCGCCGCAATTCAAACTGCCCGGCACATGTACTGCTCGAATCGACAGTAGCACTTTGTCCGTCCATAATAATAGCCGCCTCGCTAGCCCCTGCAGGGATCGCGAGCGTAAACCTCCCTGGCGATTTATGTACGCCACCACTGCCGTGTTGTCCGTTCTGATGAGAACATGACGGTCTTTCACAAATGGGAGGAACCCACGTAGCGCTAGATGAACCGCTTCCATCTCCAAGCAGTTTATATGCCAGCGCGTCCGATCTCCTGTCCACGTACCGAATGCCGGTCTGCCATCGCAGAGGGCTCCCCAGCCTAACAGCGACGCATCCGTAGTGACCACTACGCGTCTGACCACTCTGCCCAAAGCAGCTCCCTGCTCGAACATGGTCGTGCCGAACCACGGTGCTAGAGTCTCCAGACATGAACGCGTTATAACAAGGCGTTCCGTTCCCGCTCTCCATGCCCGCGGCTGTACGCGCCCCTGTAACCAGTGCTGAAGCGGTCTCATGTGTAATAAGCCCAGTCTGCAGACAGAGGCTGCAGCTGCCATTAGACCGAGTAGCCTCTGAAACCTCTTTAAGGGGATGGCTCTGCCTTGAACGAATAGGGCTAACACTCTCTGAATCGACTGGATTCTCGCCTCTGATAGCTTCGCGATCATAGTGCGCGAGTCCAGCACCATACCGAGGAATGTGATGGATTGGCACGGTTGAAGCGCGCTCTTCTGCATGTTCACAGACAGTCCCAAATCCGTCAGGTGAGCGAGGAGTCTGTGTCTGTGTTCCACAAGGACACTCCTCGACCGCGCGATGACTAACCAGTCGTCGAGATAGTTCAGAATGCGCATTCCACTGAGCTTCAGGGGAGCAAGCGCTGCATTCATGCACATTGTAAACACACGGGGTGCCAGGGCCAGCCCGAAAGGCAGCACTTTAAACTGGTATGCCACACCCTCGAAAGCAAACCGAAGGAAGCGCCTGTGATGTGGGGCTATCTGAATATGGAAGTATGCATCCTTTAGATCCACTGCAAGGAAGTAATCGTCGGGCTGAATGTGCGCGAGGATCTGCTTCACTGTTAACATTTTGAACGCGCGTTTCGCGAGCGCTTTGTTCAGTAATCTCAAATCCAAAATAGGGCGCATACCTCCGTCCTTCTTTGGTACAAGAAAATAACGGCTGTAGAAACCGGAGTTTTTCCGCTCTTCGGGAACTATCTCTACTGCTTGTTTGGCCAGGAGAGAGGAGATTTCTTCCCGAAGTAACGGGGCGCTCTGTTCTGACACCTCTGTCAAAATTACACCGCCGAAGCGGGGTGGTCTGCGAGCGAATTGGAGCGTATAGCCGCGTTTTATCGTGTTTAACACCCACATTGAAGCCGTCGGTAGTGTTGACCACGTACTTAGGTGACTCGATAGGGGGGGCTTTAATGAATGCTGCGGCGGGGGCTGGGCGCCAGCCACCGGGGAAGCATTGGCCGCTATATTGAGGGCAGATGGCTCGTCCGCGGCTCTTTGCACGGGGACATGAATAACCACCTTCTCGGGTTTCCCCGAGCTTCCGCTCTGCGAAACGTCTCCCGGGGGAGAGGTTTCGCTTATGGCGCGGGTAATAGTGTTGGGAGGAAGAAAGCTCTTTTGCTGAGACATGTAATGCACTTTGTTTATTGAAACAGAACACAGCGGTTTCAAAATCAACACATTCTCGTCGAACTCTGGGCGGGAACACGCCCTCTTTGCAGCGGGTCCGACGAACACGTCCCGCGCTCTCTCCTCCCCAACACACGCATCAGGAATGCCGCTCCTTTTTGCCCGCCGGGCGTCCTTGGCTACTAGAGGCCGGCTTCGCACCGAAGCGGGGCTGCTTTCTGAACTGCCTCTGGCGGAAGGGGGGCTCTGGCTCGCGACGTTCTGCCGCGCTCGGGGGCGCGCGTCTGGTAGGTCCCGCTGGGCGCTGTGCAGAGGAAGATCTGGATCTCGCCGCCGGGGGGGCTTGAGACCGTTTCGGCAGCAGATGCGGCATCATTCTAGACTGCTTGACGGTCTCTGCGTACTTGTCGGATAACGACTCCACCGCAACACCGAAGAGGCCCGTGGGGCTTACCGGAGCGTCCAGGAACTGCCTTTTGTTAGTATCGCGCATCCCCGACAGCGTTAGCCACAGATGGCGATGTAGGGCCACAAGACTGCCCATATTGCGTCCGATTCCCTGAGCGACTTTCTTAGACGCCGCCAGAGCGAGATCTGCTGCCGTGCGCAGTTTTCTGAGCAACTCAGGGTCCGGGCTTCCCTCATCCAGGGACCCTAGGAGTCGCGTCTGGAAAACCTGTAGGATTGCCATCGTATGGAGGGCAGATGCTGCATGTCCCGCAGAAATGTAGGCCTTCTCAGCCATGTGGGCAGTAGCGCGACATGGTCTGGAAGGCAGTTGGGCGGTCTTCCAGCCAGGAGAAGACGCCAGATGAGCCGCGATGGCATCCTCGACGGGAGGCAACCGAGCGTACCCTAGTTTCTCAGCTCCTTCCACTGTAGTCAGCAGCTGGGTACCTTGTGCATGGGCTCGGGCTGAGTAAGGGGAGCGCCATGATCTGGTGAGCTCCTCGTGGACCTCAGAGAAAAAGGGGGCGGGTCTCCGCGGGGCTTCAGTTTGACGGCCCGCGCCGAGGAAGGAACCGTCCATCCATCTTTTCGATGGCAGCTCCTTGGGCGCCGTCCACTCCAGCTCCATATCTGCCACCGCTTCTGAGAGAGTGGCCATAAGCTCCGCATCCAAGGAGGCGGGGGCGCCTTCAGATGGAAACTCGGACCATGCTCCTGGGTCGGAGGCATTGGTGGACATGGCGTCGTCATCGTCGTATCCAAACGAGACCATTTCCCGCGCTTCCTGAGGAGGGCGGTAAGAGGCCTCAGAGTAGGTCACGGGCTCTGCCACGTGAGGATGGCGTGGGCCCTGGGCCGACGACAGCGCCTCGACAGAACCCACGGATGGAAATCTCTGCTGTCTCCCGGTCCGCGGCTCGACGGCGGCAGACTGGGGAGAGGCAGGAGACGCAAGGTCGTCGTTACGAGTAACGGCCAGCCTTGCACGAAGGATCTTGATGGGAAGCTCCTCACAGGCGGGACATCCCGATCCCTCAAGTGCCGCCTCCGCGTGGTCCCGACCCAGGCACAGCACACAAAGTTTGTGTGCATCCGGGAATTCGATGGGTCCACCACACGTGCGACAAAGAGACATAGTAGAAAATCCACCGGAACGCGAGAGGGGATAAAAACTCCTAATTTTACTCCGCTCTGAATGCGTAAATCAAACGGTGAAACAGACTCGAGTGAAGAAAAAAGATTCTGAGGTTTTTGGCGCCCGCTCTCACCTATATTGAGCAGTGTCAGCCAATCAGGTGATGGCGGGACTGCCATTGGCTATTTGCAAGCAAAAGAGTTATTCTATCAGACTTCATGATTCGAGGAAAATGGATTTCCCCATACGTAATGTCGAGAGACCGACTCGATAAGGGAACGGCGCACACTCTGACGTCGCAAGGCAAAAACCCCGGTTTCACTGTCTACACGACAACACTGTAACCGGCGTTTCTGAAAATCCTCACCCTGGCAGGGGTTTTCAAAAATGTTCGCTTTCAGTGCGTTTTCGTGTGGACGAACGGCCGAACCGAATAAAAAAAGTCACGGTTATAAAAATACCCGTGTCCGTGTGGACAGGGCCAGAGTCTTCAGTGCTTTGTGCAACGCTCTGATTTAGATGTCTATCTGAAGTCTGACTCTCTACTATATCTAAACCGAAGTCAAAGTCTATCTTTGTGAAACCGGCCACTGGATATTTAAAATCTAGCCCTAGCCTATAATCTGTGTTTCCTCCAGGCTTCAGGGAATCATGTGAAGCATGAACACGTCTTCATCATCATTATCTCACAGAAACACAGAAACACACCTGAAGGCCAGACAGCGACTGTAGTCCAGCTCCTCGTGTCCCGCCTTCAGGGTTTTAGCAGATTGGTTTGCCCATTTTATCATCTTCAGGAAAACTCAATCGCTAAGAAAAGCACAATAGTGCAATAATAATGCAAGCGAACCGAACAGCTCTCAAGCATCTTAAAATGCTTCACGGACAGGAAAATAGTATAAATGAAATAAAAACGACATGTGGTTTTGCTTTAGGCTCCCGACTCATTGTGATTTAATCTGGAGTCAGACCGTTCCCAAATAAGCTTAGTTCAGTTCTAGTGAAACCCCTCAGCATGCGTGGAGTTAGAGGAAAGTCCCGTTAGACGCTTCATCACGAGTATTAAAGCATAGCGAGAGCCGTGAGATTGCTCTCTTTCGGCCCGTGTTTGTGGAGCGTTTGCCCGGGATCAAAGGGATTTTAATCAGGCGGGAGTTTTACAGTGTGTTCATATGCAGATGATGATGATGATGATGATAACCTGTTATTCCTTCAGTCGAGAAAATCCTCATTAATGAACTTCCCAGAAACACACAGCTCACGAGACACCGGCTCTGATAGACTGTGTCAGTTTCCATTCAAAGAGGACCATTTTACATCACGCAATCCTGACTTATACATTATTCTGATGAGTTTACGTAACGGACAAACATGTTGTCATGACTTCTTGATCATATATAATTTTTCTGGATTTTTTCAGCCTTTTTAATGATTTTTGGACAGTTACGGTGTGTATAGTATGAATTGCTTTTAACCGAATACATTTGTAACACAAAACAAGGAACTACAAAACCAAATACAAAGGACTTTCAGCAGACGTAAAGGACACAGAAGTTCAGGAAAATGTCAGACGTGGACGAGCCTCATATATATTAGTCACTTCAGAGAGCAAGAGAGAGAGAGAGAGATTTAATTAATCACAAAGCCTATCTCTGAATAACAAAACTGTCCCACTGAGTATTTCCCTGTCATATCCGCTCAGATAAGTCTGTGTGAGTGTGTGCGTGCATGAGTGTGTGTGTGTATGAGTGTGTGTGGTTGTCTGAGTGTGTGCGTGTGTGTGTGTGTGTGTGTGTGTGAGTGCATGTAAGTGTGTGTGTGTGTGTATGTGTGAGTGTGCGTGCATGAGTGTGTGTGAGTGTGCGTGCATGCATGAGTGTGTGCATGTGTGTGTGTGAGTGTGCATGCATGTGTGTGTGTGTGTGTGTGTGTGTGAGTACATGTAAGTGTGTGTGTGTGTGTGTGTGAGAGAGTGTGCATGCATGAGTGTGCGTCCATGAGTGTGTGTGTGTGTGTGTGTGTGTGTGTGAGAGTGTGCGTGCATGAGTGTGTGTGAGTGTGTGTTTGTGAGAGTGTGCATGCATGAGTGTGTTTGTGTGTATGTGTGAGTGTGCGTGCATGAGTGTGTGTATGAGAGTGTTCGTGTGTGAGAGTGTGCGTGCATGCATGAGTGTGTGTGTGTGTGTATGAGTGTGTGAGTGTGTGCGTGCATGAGTGTGTGTGTGTATGAGTGTGTGTGGTTGTCTGAGTGTGTGTGTGTGTGTGTGTGTATGAGTGTGTGTGAGTGTGCGTGTATGAGTGTGTGTGAGTGTGCATGCATGTGTGTGCATGCATGTGTGTGTGTGTGAGTGCATGTAAGTGTGTGTGTGTGTGTGTGTGAATGCATGAGTGTGTGTGTGTGTGTATGTGTGAGTGTGGGTGCATGAGTGTGTGTGTGAGTGTGCGTGCGTGCATGCATGAGTGTGTGTGTGTGTGTGAGTGTGCATGCATGAGTGTGCATGCATGTGTGTGTGTGTGTGTGTGTGTGAGTGCATGTAAGTGTGTGTGTGTGTGTGAGAGAGAGAGTGTGCATGCATGAGTGTGCGTGCATGAGTGTGTGTGTGTGTGTGTGTGTGTGTGTGAGAGTGTGCGTGCATGCATGCATGAGTGTGTGCATGTGTGTGAGTGTGTGTTTGTGAGAGTGTGCATGCATGAGTGTGTTTGTGTGTATGTGTGAGTGTGCGTGCATGAGTGTGTGTATGAGAGTGTTCGTGTGTGAGAGTGTGCGTGCATGCATGAGTGTGTGTGTGTGTGAGAGTGTGCGTGCATGCATGAGTGTGTGTGTGTGTGTGTGTGTGTGTGTGAGAGTGTGCGTGCATGCATGCATGAGTGTGTGCATGTGTGTGAGTGTGTGTTTGTGAGAGTGTGCATGCATGAGTGTGTTTGTGTGTATGTGTGAGTGTGCGTGCATGAGTGTGTGTATGAGAGTGTTCGGGTGTGAGAGTGTGCGTGCATGTGTGTGAGTGTGCGTGCATGTAAGTGTGTGTGTGTGTCTGTGTGTGAGTGTGCGTGCATGTAAGTGTGTGTTTGTGTGTGTGTGCGTGTGTGTGTGCGTGCGTGTGAGTGTGTGCATGAGTGTGTGTGTGTGTTTCTCAGGTTTACGAGCAGAGCTCCTGAGATCTCCTCACGCCGCTGTCTCTGATATCAGTGGAAACACTCCTGCTCATGGATTTGATCGTGTGTTTGGCAGCCATGCGACACTAAACTCCTCCACAGAGCCGAAGAGATGTCCTTCTCCAGGACACAACAAACAGACCCAGAACACCCGCAGTCATCAAACACAACACCATCGAGAGCTGCTGGTAAAGACACAGCGGAGACACAGTATTATTCAAACAGCATATAATCACATGATCTTTAATTCAGCAAGAGCCTTCCTGAAATATGCTCTAGTTTTGACAGGCGAATAAAATAAAATAAAACGTGTAAAGAAATGTTAAAAATTGCATCTGATTTCACATTGATTATCACGCTGGAAATGATGCAGTATTATAGCTGTGTGTGGTTGTATAGCAGTGTATTTTAGTATCATTGAGATTCTATTAAAGTTTTTTGTTAATATTTTGAATTAGAACTACAATCCCATGAAGCACTGTGAATGACAAAAAATTTAAAACTGTTCATTTAAAAGTGTTGATCATATATAAAGAAACAATATATTTTAAGTTTACTACAAAATATAAACAAACATCAAACAGCATAGCGAGACATTCGATGTAATTGGTGGAATTGTCTGAACAGCATCATGGGTAATGTAGTTTTTCAACACGTATTCTGCCGTTAAACACGATTCTTTAAAAAAATACGTTAATAATGGGAACTGATGGCTTCAACAAAAGCATAAACTATCGATTAACAACCTCGTAGTTCACAGTAAATTTATCTTTAAAGGTTTCTCTTTAAAAACTCTTAAAAATAAAGGTTATTTATTGCATTGAAGGTTCCAGAATGAACCTTTAACATCCACAAAAGCTGGAAAAATGTACTTTAGGTTTTGGACAATTGTACCTTTATTTTTATATAGTGTATGGAGAAAATGAATGGTATTTTCAATGTTGCACTCAATACTACAGGCTTCGTACAGATGCTAAATATAATTCAAGCACTACTTTTATAAGGTCTACAATCACAGATATCATTTATCAAACAATATCTTTTTTATAACCTTTAAAATAAAAAATAAAAAATTAAATAGATAAATAAAAATAAACTAATAAAACAAAATGGTACTTATAAAGTGCAGCACATGCAACGACTGTGGAAACTATGATAAAGATATCGCTTTCCTTATTCAAACTTATTTTTTCTCCCATAAATATATAATTGACTTGAAGAATGAAAGCTGTCATATAGTTAGATATTTATGAGCAATATCACACTCATAGCCATGCAAAATGCCTGTATATCAGACAAGCTGTAGAGTTGATTTTGTGTGAAAAGATTGTCTAATCAATAAAATTAAAAATAAATTTCTTATATTTCTTTTAGTGCTGGGCAACGATTAATCGCATCCAAAATAAAAGTGCGTTTAAATAACATGTGTGTGTGTAATGTGTATAATTATTTTGTAAATACACACAATATGCATGTATATATTTAAGAAATATTTGCATGTATATATAATTTATATAAAATAGAAATAGAAATATTTTATATATAAATAACACATTTTTCATTACACACATATATATTATGTAAACGCAAGCTTTTATTATGGATGCGATTAATCTTTGCCCAGCACTAATTTCTTTATATTGTCAATAATTCAAGCACTTCTTCATAAAAATGTCTGTTTTCAAGGGTTTTCCACGACTTAAATATCAAAAAAGTCAAATTCAAATATTTAAGCACCTTGTACGTTTGATCTAAATTAGACTGCACTTACACAGCAGCAGCTCACTAGCGTTTGGGACAGAGCCCGTGATCAGTGTAAAAGCTTTCCGGTGTGTGTGTTCCTGTAGCCTGAGGCTCTCATTATCCGCGAGCGGGACACGACCTGGAGCAAAACCAACAGACAGCGTGGCATGTGCTTCATTTTAAGGAAGCCAATTGGGAAATGATGAAGTACTCAGCGGCGTCTCCTCATCACAGCGACAAACAAGATGCCGTTTTTAGCTCACAACAAAGACCAGGGCATTAAAAACGTCTGGGCAAATAAAATGTGGCTCTGCGGGGAGGAATCAATAGCACAATACAGAAGCACCTTTATATGCGTTCCACCTCGGCCACACTGAACATAATCAATTCTCAGCTAGCGTTCGGTCTGCGCAAGGGTAATATTCACTCCTGCACTGGAAATCTGTTCATTTATCATTCCCTCTGTAATGCTCATGGCTGTCAGATGTGCTTTACCCAGAAGCACTCGCTCTTTGATTACTAACTTCACTTCTCAGCACTCGGACTTCAGCGGATGCACAAACCCAGTGATATGGTGATGGCAGAGGGAAAGACCTGATAGAGAAGAACAGAGGAATATTTTGGGTTTAAACAGCTGGAGAAAAGTAGGGGAACTTGTTTCCTCCACGAAATAAAATAAATAAATAAAAAGGTTGATTTTTATCTCACAATTTTGAGGGAAAAAAATCAGAATTGAAAGATATAACCTTAAAATTTCAAGTTTATATTTCTCAATTTCTGAGTTGTGAGTCTATATCTAGCAATTCTGAGAGGAAAAGTCTGAATTGCAGGTGTTAATGTGTAACTGCGAGATAAAATCAGAATTGTGAGAAGTCGAGTTTTTTCAAATCATTTTATTCTGTGGTGGGGAAAAAATAACTGATGTAAACTCAGAATTCAGAGAAAAAAAGTCAAAATTACGAGATGTAAACTCAGAATTCAGAGAAAAAAGTCAAAATTATAAGATTTAAACTCAGAATTCAGAGAAAAAAGTCAAAATTATGAGATTTAAACTCAGAATTCAGAGAAAAAAGTCAAAATTTTGAGATGTGAACTCAGAATTCAGAGAAAAAAGTCAAAATTATGAGATTTAAACTCAGAATTCAGAGAAAAAAGTCAAAATTATAAGATTTAAACTCAGAATTCAGAGAAAAAAGTCACAATTTTGAGATGTAAACTCAGAATTCAAAGACAAGTCAAAATTATGAGATTCAAACTCAGAATTCAGAAAAAAAGTCAAAATTATAAGATTTAAACTCAGAATTCAGAGAAAAAGTCAAAATTATGAGATGTGAACTCAGAGAAAAAAGTCAAAATTATAAGATTTAAACTCAGAATTCAGAGAAAAAAAGTCAAAATTTTGAGATGTGAACTCAGAATTCAAAGACAAAAGTCAAAATTATGAGATTTAAACTCAGAATTCAGATAAAAAAGTCAAAATTATAAGATTTAAACTCAGAATTCAGAGAAAAAAGTCAAAATTATAAGATTTAAACTCAGAATTCAGAGAAAAAAAGTCAAAATTTTGAGATGTGAACTCAGAATTCAAAGACAAAAGTCAAAATTATGAGATTTAAACTCAGAATTCAGATAAAAAAGTCAAAATTATAAGATTTAAACTCAGAATTCAGAGAAAAAAGTCAAAATTATAAGATTTAAACTCAGAATTCAGAGAAAAAAGTCACAATTTTGAGATGTGAACTCTATGGAAGCTATGGAAGCCCATTCCCGCCACATAAGAAAAAAATTCGAGCATTCTTAAGTCATAATTATGACATAAAAAGTCGAATTTATGACTTACGAAATCGAAATTATGACTTTAAAAGTCATAAGTATGAGATAAAAAGTAAAAATTTTGACATGCCAAATCGAAATTATGAGATTAAAAAAATCGAAATTATGACTTTAAAAATCGAAATTATGACTTTCCGACATTGTTCTGACGCGACCCGACACATGATGAGTTATGAACAGATTAAGGAGTATTTCACCTCTGCACTGCAAAGATGGATTTTGATTGAATTAATTAATTTGACTGGTAACAGTGGTACTGTATAATTATTGTTTAATTAAGTATTATTCTATAAATAAGTATACTGTATAATTTGAATGTTAGTATTTGACATAAAAGGTGATGCATAACTCTAAATAAGTTTAGAAAGTATGCCCATATATAGTTGAAAATGCCCCTGGAAATCAATTTAAGGTGGCAAATATTGCCCCTTAATTAAAAAATGAATTTCTGTCACTGCTGTGAACTGACCACTGCATAGAATATGAAAAATATGAATATCTTTGTGAGTCAGCTTTCAACAACAGGCCTAAACCAGCCATGGCACCAGCACAAAAACACAATCAGTAAAATATCATCTAATTATTATCAACAAAACGTTTAAAATATTGAGATATATTTTTGTCAATATTGCACACCCCTAATGTGCGGTATTCATTTTGATTTCTTCAGGTCTTAAAAAGCCTTAAATTTGACTTTAAAAAGTGTGCAGGAACCCTGTAAACGGTTAGACGTAGTTAGCAAGTCAGTTGTTTTCAGAAAATGAATTAATAAGCTTCTTGGTCCCCATTGCTTTTGCTCTATTGTTCTCACCAAAATGAAGAGAAAGAAGGACATCATGTCTATTACAGTTACTGTGACGGACTGATGCTGAATATGTAATGCAAACGTAAAAATATAATGGAAATGCAAATACATTGTTGAATGATAATAAACATGGTATTTTGCTTGTTAATGCCTGCAGTGCAGTGCAGAAAATGATATGACAACAATAAGGTCTAAATGTAACTGGCCCCTCTAACAGTACAACTGGCCCCAGCTTGGCCCCCCCAGTTGAAATGGTCTAGAACCGCCACTGGAAATACTCCTTAATCTGTTCATAATTCATCATGTGTCGGGTCGCATCAGAACAATGAGAGTGCCAGTCGGAAAGTCATAATTTCATAATTCATCATGTGTCGGGTCGCATCAGAACAATGAGAGTGCCAGTCGGAAAGTCATAATTTCGATTTTTAAAGTCATAATTTCGATTTTTTTAATCTCATAATTTCGATTTGGCATGTCAAAATTTTGACTTTCTATCTCATACTTATGACTTTTAAAGTCATAATTTCGATTTAGCAAGTCATAATTTCAACTTAGTATGTCAAAATTTTGACTTTGTATCTCATACTTATGACTTTTAAAGTCATAATTTCGATTTAGTAAGTCATAAATTCGACTTTTTATGTCATAATTATGACTTAAGAATGCTCGAATTTTTTTCTAATGTGGCGGGAATGGGCTTCCATAGAATTCAGAGAAAAAAGTCAAAATTTTGAGATGTGAACTCAGAATTCAAAGACAAAAGTCAAAATTTTGAGATGTGAACTCAGAATTCAAAGAGAATAGTCAAAATTATGAGATTTAAACTCAGAATTCAGAGAAAAAAGTCAAAATTTTGAGATGTGAACTCAGAATTCAGAGAAAAAAGTCAAAATTATGAGATTTAAACTCAGAATTCAAAGACAAAAGTCAAAATTTTGAGATGTGAACTCAGAATTCAAAGAGAATAGTCAAAATTATGAGATTTAAACTCAGAATTCAGAGAAAAAAGTCAAAATTTTGAGATGTGAACTCAGAATTCAGAGAAAAAAGTCAAAATTATGAGATTTAAACTCAGAATTCAAAGACAAAAGTCAAAATTTTGAGATGTGAACTCAGAATTCAAAGAGAATAGTCAAAATTATGAGATTTAAACTCAGAATTCAGAGAAAAAAGTCAAAATTTTGAGATGTGAACTCAGAATTCAGAGAAAAAAGTCAAAATTATGAGATTTAAACTCAGAATTCAGAGAAAAAAGTCAAAATTATAAGATTTAAACTCAGAATTCAGAGAAAAAAGTCAAAATTATAGACAAAGACAAACTTTAGTCGGAGGCAGCTCTTATTCCACATATTCTCGAACCAGCAGGCCATTCTGTGTTGAGCGCGCGAC
>JARWKJ010000013.1:42448098-42455598 GCA_029959095.1 Rhinichthys osculus | reverse complement strand
ACACACACACACACACAGGTCCAGAGCGCATCTCTGCAAACACTGAACACACACACACACACACACACACAGGTCCAGAGCGCATCTCTGCAAACACTGAACACACACACACGCACACACACACACACACACATCCAGAGCGCATCTCTGCAAACACTGAACACACACACACACACACACACACACAGGTCCAGAGCGCATCTCTGCAAACACTGAACACACACACACACACACACACACAGGTCCAGAGTGCATCTCTGCAAACACTGAACACACACACACACACACACACACACAGGTCCAGAGCCCATCTCTGCAAACACAGTACACACACACACACACACACACAGGTCCAGAGCGCATCTTTGCAAACACTGAACACACACACACACACACACATCCAGAGCGCATCTCTACAAACACAGTACACACACACACACACACAGGTCCAGAGCGCATCTCTGCAAACACTGAACACACACACACACATACACACATCCAGAGCGCATCTCTGCAAACACAGTAAACACACACACACACACACATCCAGAGCGCATCTCTGCAAACACTGAACACACACACACATCCAGAGCGCATCTCTGCAAACACTGAACACACACACACACACACCCATCTAGAGCGCATCTCTGCAAACACAGTAAACACACACACACACACACACACAGGTCCAGAGCGCATCTCTGCAAACACTGAACACACACACACACACACACACCCATCTAGAGCGCATCTCTGCAAACACAGTAAACACACACACACACACACACACACACAGGTCCAGAGCGCATCTCTGCAAACACTGAACACACACACACACACACACACACAGGTCCAGAGCGCATCTCTGCAAACACTGAACACACACACACGCACACACACACACACACACATCCAGAGCGCATCTCTGCAAACACTGAACACACACACACACACACACACACACAGGTCCAGAGCGCATCTCTGCAAACACTGAACACACACACACACACACACACAGGTCCAGAGTGCATCTCTGCAAACACTGAACACACACACACACACACACACACACAGGTCCAGAGCCCATCTCTGCAAACACAGTACACACACACACACACACACACAGGTCCAGAGCGCATCTTTGCAAACACTGAACACACACACACACACACACATCCAGAGCGCATCTCTACAAACACAGTACACACACACACACACACAGGTCCAGAGCGCATCTCTGCAAACACTGAACACACACACACACATACACACATCCAGAGCGCATCTCTGCAAACACAGTAAACACACACACACACACACATCCAGAGCGCATCTCTGCAAACACTGAACACACACACACACACACACACATCTAGAGCGCATCTCTGCAAACACAGTAAACACACACACACACACACACACACACATCCAGAGCGCATCTCTGCAAACACAGTAAACACACACACACACACACACACATCCAGAGCGCATTTCTGCAAACACAGTAATGCGCTCTGGACCAAAATGCGCTCTGGACCTGTGTGTGTGTGTGTGTGTGTGTGTGTGTGTGTGTGTTTCTCTCCCTGTGCAATACAGAAAAATTAATGCATACATTTATAACTAGCAGGCTTGACTATTGTAATGCCCTCCTCTCTGGTCTACCAAAGACTACAATTAATCAACTACAATTAATACAAAACTCTGCTGCTCGAGTATTGACAAAGACCAAAAAGAGAGAACACATTACACCTATACTAAAATCACTACATTGGTTACCTGTTAGTTTTCGTGTCGATTTTAAAAGTCTTTTATTAGTTTATAAGGCACTGCATGGACTTGCTCCAGACTATCTTTTAAAAATGCTTACAGTTTATAAACCTGTAAGGACCCTCAGATCATCTGATTCTTTGCTTTTAACAGTACCACACAGTAGAAGTAAAAGATTTGGTGATGCTGCTTTTAGCCGCTATGCTCCTCGTCTCTGGAATAATCTTCCAGAAGAAGTAAGACGTGCCGAAAATATAAATAGTTTTAAGTCTAAATTAAAAACATATCTTTTCAGTTTGGCCTTTCTATAATATTTTATGATGTTTGTAATTTAATGTCAATCATTTTTTACTTGTATTTTGTATTTGCTTTTAATTTTTGTGCCTGTAAAGCACTTTGAACTGCATTCACTTGTTTGGAAAAGTGCTATATAAATAAAGTTTGCTTGCTTGCTTGCTTACACACACACACACACACACACACACACACACACACACAGGTCCAGAGCGCATCTCTGCAAACACTGAACACACACACACACACAAACACACACAGGTCCAGAGCGCATCTCTGCAAACACAGTACTCTCTCACACACACACACACACACACACACACACACACACACAGGTCCAGAGCGCATCTCTGCAAACACAGAACTCTCTTACACACACACACACACACACACACACACACACACACAGGTCCAGAGCGCATCTCTGCAAACACTGAACACACACACACACACACAGGTCCAGAGCGCATCTCTGCAAACACAGTACTCTCTCACACACACACACACACACACACAGGTCCAGAGCGCATCTCTGCAAACACAGAACTCTCTTACACACACACACACACACACACAGGTCCAGAGCGCATCTCTGCAAACACAGAACTCTCTTACACACACACACACACACACACAGGTCCAGAGCGCATCTCTGCAAACACAGAACTCTCTTACACACACACACACACACACACACACACACACACACAGGTCCAGAGCGCATCTCTGCAAACACTGAACACACACACACACACACACACACACACACAGGTCCAGAGCGCATCTCTGCAAACACAGAACTCTCTTACACACACACACACACACACACACACACACACACACACACACACACACACACACACACACACACACACACACACACACACACACAGGTCCAGAGCGCATCTCTGCAAACACTGAACACACACACACACACACACACACACACACACATCCAGAGCGCATCTCTGCAAACACTGAACACACACACACACACACACACACAGGTCCAGAGCGCATCTCTGCGTCACTATTCAGGTTTGATGGAAAAAAGAATGACTGTAATTAGAGACGCACCGATTCCGATTTTATTTTTTCTAACCACTTTTTTATTTTCAATAACACAAATATTTATTTTCTATTTTTTTATTTATTTATAAAACACCATATACTTTTACCCAAACTGAATAATAAAAACAAGTTTAAATGGGTACATTTTCTATAAATATTTTCTATAGAGTCTTCATTTTCCATGACTTGTAACAATGGCAATTTTTGATATCAGGAATTACATTTCCACTAGTAAAAAAATGTTGATTCTTGATATCAAGAACTCGTATTTGTGTGATTGATGATGCCATTTTTGATATCAAGAATTACCATTTTAACTATTGAAAATAGAATTGTTGATATCAACAGCACAGCATAATCTGTAACCCAGTCCTGGCAAAATATGAGGGTTTCCAAGTGAAATATTCGACATGGAATTAAAAACAAGGACTAAACCACAGGCTAACATGAACAAACAGCACACACAACACAACACACACACACACACAATACAACACACACACAACACAACACAACACAACACAACACGACACACACAACACACACACAACACACACAACACAACACAACACGACACACACAACACACACAACACAACACACACAACACAACACAAACACAACACAACACACACAACACAACACAACACAACACGACACACACAACACACACACAACACACACAACACAACACACACAACACAACACACACAACACAACACACAAAACACAACACAACACGACACACACAACACAAACACAACACACACAACACAACACAACACAACACGACACACACAACACACACAACACAACACACACAACACAACACGACACACACAACACAACACAACACACACAACACAACACAACACACACAACACAACACGACACACACAACACAACACAACACACACAACACAACACACACAACACAACACGACACACACAACACAACACAACACACACAACACAACACAACACAACACGACACACACGACACACACAACACGACACACACAACACAACACAACACACACAACACGACACACACAACACACACACACACAACACAACACACACAACACAACACGACACACACAACACACACACAACACACACAACACAACACACACAACACAACACACACAACACAACACAACACACACCACACACAACACAACACACACAACACAACACAACACGACACACACAACACACACACAACACAACACACACAACACAACACAACACGACACACACAACACACACAACACAACACAACACACACAACACACACACAACACACACACACACACAACACACAACACAACACACACAACACAACACAACACACACACAACACACACAACACACACAACACACACAACACAACACACACAACACACACAACACAACACACACAACACAACACAACACAAACAACACAACACACACAACACAACACACAACACAACACACACAACACACACAACACACACAACACAACACACACAACACACACACACACACACAACACGACACACACAACACAACACACACACAACACGACACACACACAACACGACACACACAACACACACACCACAACACAACACACACACAACACAACACACCACACACACAACACAACACACACAACACGACACACACAACACACACAACACAACACAACACAACACACACAACACAACACACACAACACAACACAACACAACACACACACAACACACACAACACAACACAACACAACACGACACACACAACACACACACAACACACACAACACAACACACACAACACAACACAACACGACACACACAACACACACAACACAACACAACACACACAACACAACACGACACGACACGACACACACAACACACACACACAACACAACACACACAACACAACACACACAACACACACAACACAACACGACACACACAACACACACACAACACACACAACACAACACACACAACACAACACACACAACACAACACACACAACACAACACAACACACACAACACAACACAACACGACACACACAACACACACACACAACACAACACACACAACACGACACACACAACACGACACACACAACACACACAACACAACACACACAGCACAACACACACAACACGACACACACAACACAACACACACAACACACACACACACACACAACACAACACAACACACACAACACAACACACACAACACAACACACAACACACACAACACAACACACACAACACACACAACACAACACAACACACACAACACACACAACACAACAAAACACACACAACACACACAACACACACAACACAACACAGCTCACACAACACAACACAGCTCACACAACACAACACAAATCACACAACACAACTCACACAACACAACACACAACTCACATAACACAACACAGCTCACACAACACAGCTCACACAACACAACACAGCTCACACAACACAGCTCACACAACACAACTCACACAACACAACACAGCTCACACAACACAACACAACACACATAACACAGCTCACACAACACAGCTCACACAACACAGCTCACACAACACAACAAAGCTCACACAACACAACACAACACACACAACACAGCTCACACAACACAACTCACACAACACAACTCACACAACACAGCTCACACAACACAGCTCACACAACACAACACAGCTCACACAACACAACATAACACAGCTCACACAACACAACACAGCTCACACAACACAGCTCACACAACACAACACAACACAGCTCACACAACACAACACAGCTCACACAACACAACACAGCTCACACAGCACAACACTCACATAACACAACTCACACAACACAACTCACACAACACAACACAGCTCACACAACACAGCTCACACAACACAACACAGCTCACACAACACAACACAGCTCACACAACACAACACACAACTCACATAACACAACTCACACAACACAGCTCACACAACACAGCTCACACAACACAACACAGCTCACACAACACAGCTCACACAACACAACACAGCTCACACAACACAGCTCACACAACACAACACAGCTCACACAACACAACACAGCTCACACAACACAACACAGCTCACACAACACAACACAGCTCACACAACACAGCTCACACAACACAACACACACAACACGACACACACAACACAACACACACAACACAACACGACACACACAACACACACAACACGACACACACAACACACACACAACACACACAACACAACACACACAGCACAACACACACACACAACACGACACACACAACACAACACAACACAACACACACAACACGACACACACAACACACACACACACACACACACACAACACAACACACACAGCACAACACACACAACACAACACACACAACACACACAACACACACACAACACAACACACACAACACAGACAACACAACACAACACACACAACACACACACAACACAACACAACACACACAACACACACAACACAACACACACAACACAACACAGCTCACACAACACAACACAGCTCACACAACACAACACAGCTCACACAACACAACACAGCTCACACAACACAACTCACACAACACAACACACAACTCACATAACACAACACAGCTCACACAACACAGCTCACACAACACAACTCACACAACACAGCTCACATAACACAACTCACACAACACAACACAACACAGCTCACACAACACAACACAGCCCACACAACACAACACACACAACACAGCTCACACAACACAACTCACACAACACAGCTCACACAACACAGCTCACACAACACAGCTCACACAACACAACACAGCTCACACAACACAACACAACACAGCTCACACAACACAGCTCACACAACACAACACAGCTCACACAACACAACACAACACAACACAGCTCACACAACACAACACAGCTCACACAACACAGCTCACACAACACAACACAGCTCACACAACACAACACTCACATAACACAACTCACACAACACAACACAGCTCACACAACACAGCTCACACAACACAAAACAGCTCACACAACACAACACAGCTCACACAACACAGCTCACACAACACAACACAGCTCACACAACACAACACAGCTCACACAACACAACTCACACAACACACAACTCACATAACACAACTCACACACAACACAGCTCACACAACACAACACAGCTCACACAACACAGCTCACACAACACAACACAGCTCACACAACACAACACACAATTCACATAACACAACTCACATAACACAACTCACACAACACAACACAGCACACACAACACAGCT
>JARWKJ010000013.1:42433098-42443098 GCA_029959095.1 Rhinichthys osculus | reverse complement strand
AGGAGGGAAACGTGGGAATGGAGTGCAGGGAAATTCATCAGCTAGTATTTTTCCAACATTTTCAGAGTTAACTATACAACCCACTCGCTTCTAACTGCAATCGCAACAGTCTGAAAAATAAATGTACACATCATCATCATCATCATCATACACTCGCAGAGTCTGCGCTGTAGTCTGAACTCTAAGGTCCGTGTTTAGTGGTGTTAGACAGGCGTTCCCATTGGTCCGTAGGCTTGAGTGACAGGTCCATCAGCCAATGGCTGACGCCGATAAACTAAAGGGGCAATCAAGCACCTCCCCTAAAATAACATAAAATAGGTCATGAAGAAAAACAAAACAAAAGGAAACCTAGAGGAGCTGATGCAGCCAGCGGGCAGAGACAGAGAGGTGCGTGTGTGTGCGTGTGTGTGTGTGTGTGTGTGTGTGTGTGGATCCAGTGGTTGTGGTCAGAACCTCTCGCTGCCGGTAGCGTTCGTCTCACTTCAGTAGAGCTTTAATGGCCTCGCTTTCGGCCGCCTCGAACGCGCTGAGACCATCCGGACCTTTACGTTCCTTATCAGCACCCTGGAGGGAGGAACACACACACACACACACACACACACACACACGATTAAACAAAAGACCGGCAGCAGGAAAGGAAAGAAATAATGAGATTGAGACACACTTATACCAGGGTTTTTATCATTAACAAACTGTTAAAAACATTTCTATTCATTGAAATAAAGCTGACATAAAAATAAAATATTAATATTAGTCGAAAAACCGAAACTGAAACCTAGAAAACCTGAAATAATAGTTGAAGTACTAATAAATGATTAATAAATAAAAACTAAATTAAACCTAAACAGCAAATCTAATAAAATGACAAAAGCACATAACAAAATGACTAATTAACATGAAATCCAAAAATACAATTAATAAATCTACAGTAAAACCATTCTTTATTTTTAATTCAGTTTTACTTTATTTTAAATTTTTCCCCCCAGCTTTATTTCAATTAACAGAAACGTTTTAATTATTTTAGTTTTAATTAAATGATACTAACCCTGGTTTTAGCTTTCAATAAACACAACATGTAATATATATAAATAACTAATTTAATTATATTTGTGATAAAAATTGTAAAGGTTTTTCTGGGCCCTTTTTTTTCCAAAGTCTTTTAAAGTTTCTCCAGATTTGAAGTCTAATGACATTAATAAACACTGGGCAAGTTTTACAGTGAAGGGACATTACAATATTGACATCTGATGGTCCTTCGACAAACAGAGCAACTAACGTCCCAGCATTAGTGGACGTTCTGCTCATTACACACGACCCAACATTATTCAAGAAATAAAAGAACAATTTACAGTAGATCACGCTTCCACCTGACCAATCAGAGCTGATTATTGAGTACAGGACCTCATGCATAATCTAGCGTGAGCCGGACCCTCTGGGCTTTACACTAATGTTATCCTCCGCGCCGGTCGATGCGCTTTAATGATCCTCAGTGTGTGTGTGTGTGTGTGTGAGTTTGAGTAAGTCTCAGGTTTACTCTGAGCTCGACACACACTGCACTGAAGTTCAGAACACAATAATGTGCCCTAACCCTAACGACCTGCTTGCACACACACACACACACACACACACACACACACACACACACACACACACACACACACACACACACACACACACATCTGAAGACTGATTGATTGATTTATTCACTTCCTCCAAAAGACGCAGAAAAACGCTAGTGGGCATCTCTCACACACACACACACACACACACTCTCTCTCTCTCTCTCTCTCACACACACACTCTCTCTCTCTCTCTCTCACACACACACTCTCTCTCACAAACACACACTCTCTCACACACACACACACACACACACACACACACTCTCTCTCTCACAAACACACGCACACACTCTCTCACACACACTCTCTCACACACACTCCTCTCTCACACACACTACTCTCTCACACACACTACTCTCTCACACACACTCCTCTCTCACACACACTACTCTCTCACACACACTACTCTCTCACACACACACACTACTCTCTCACACACACTCTCACACACACTACTCTCTCACACACACTACTCTCTCACACACACTACTCTCTCACACACACTACTCTCTCACACACACTACTCTCTCACACACACTACTCTCTCACACACACTACTCTCTCACACACACTCGTGTTTTTAATAGTTTAAAGCACAAAATATTATTTGAAAAACTTAATCTAAACGAAAAGTGGAAATGTTTCCTTGGCAAATACCTGGAAATAAATAACCAAAACTGAAATAAAAATATATTAAACCTAAATAGCTATATAAAAAATATATATATAAAAAAATACAATAAAATAAAAAATTACAAAAAATTTACAGAATTACAAAAAAAAAATTAACAAAATTGAAAAAAATAGATACTAAAATAAAAGCCAATTAAATTGGAATAAAAAATAAATTAAACCTAAATAGGAATATTAAAACAAAAAATGACAAAAACACAATGAAATTACTAAACATGCAACTAAATTTAAAATATTGGCCCTTAAAGAATTAAACTGATACTGTGATCCTGATAGCTAGATAAAAGGCGTTCGAAATAATGTTTAAAATGTAAATATCTGAAGTTAACTGGTAATTATGGAAGTTTAACTTCCCATTCAGAGCATTTGATGACAGAAAGAGGAAGTGCTCTTCGATCTCTCACTCATGCGTGTCAGCCATGTGGCGTTTCGTCTCGCCCGCCGTATTTATGGCCATGAGTGTGGATACGTGATGGAGGGCAGCACAGAGATAGCAAGACAAAACGCCATGCTAGCTTCTCAGGCTATTTTACCATATTTGAGTTATTCAAATTTAAAATAGAAACTATATAAGATATTAAAAGAGGTACATCACTGCTAGTAAAACGAGCTTTCAATAAAACATGGCTGCCAAAATGTTTTAAAATCGGTGATACCTGACTAGAGAAAACAGCCTTTTGCCAAATGCATAGGAAAACTTCAACACCCATAATGCACTGGGCAAGTTGCCGTCTAAGGCCACGCCCACCAGAGTCAAATACAACCTTGCTTTAGTAGGAAATACCACAAGTAGAAATATGAGACTAGATCCAGAACACATTTATATGGATCTTACGTTACCAAATCCATCATTCACAAACATCTTTATACATTTAATCCACAATCATCTTCAAATATATAGTGCTGGATTGAGATACAAATAAGAGCACTGGACAAACACTGCACGGTTTGTTGAAGAGCCACTGAGACGCTCTTCAGATTCACACTGTAGTCTGGGTGTGAATTGCATCAGTCTGTGCTGTGAACCAAACACCCACAATGCTTTGAGGGGAGAATTCAAAAGAAAAGCTGCAGTTTTACTTTCACAATCATAAACGATCAAGAAAATATGACCGATAAAATAAATAATATAATACGAACGAAATTAATGGAAAATAGTGAAGAACTTTATTTGAGAATTAACAATAATGACTTAACCATGAGAATATTGTATATTAAGATCAATTTAAAAACATAAAGGTCCAATTTGCTAATGATGCAACATTAAGAATAAGTCATTTACATGTAGAAATAACCTTATGTGTAAAGTGTTACCAAATAGCTAAGCTTCTAATGCTTTTATACATTTTTTATTGTCATATGAAATATATAAATAATCTACAAGAAATGGAGAGAGAAAAAAGGGATTTTTAAAGTTACTTTGTAAGAACGGAGAAATGTTTGGAAAACTATAAAACCATCTGCGTTTATTTTTTACTGAAAACCAAGAGTTGCTTTTTGGAACCATTAGTAATCAACGCAGATAATAATTAATTATAAGCACTGTTTTAATTATAAGCACTGTTTCTGAACTCCTGAAACGCCTCGATTGGAGCCTCGAGTTTCTTCCGGGAACGAACACGTCACAATATTCCTTATTATAATAATTAATGCACAGCATAAAGGGGCGGGGCCTGGTTGAGTTAGTTAGTAGTGTGTTTAACAGGCGGTTACGGAAAGGGGCGGGGCATTTCCCAAACACACTCGAAGCGCTCGACCAATCACAACACACTGCTCCAGCCGACCAATCAGAGCACAGTGTGCTTTTCAGAAGGAGGGGCTTCATAGAGACAGGAAGTAAACAGATCGTTACTGACAGACTGGGAAGAGAGGAGCCGCAACAATGGAGAATATGAGGAAAATAATTAGGGATGTCTCGATCAGATCACGTGGTTTCAGACTCAATCGGAATCGGACGTTACCTCCCGATCAGGACTCGGATATATGTAAATTAGGGGTGTAACGGTACATGTATTCGTAATTATTGAACCTTTTCGGTACGAGGCTTCCGGTTCGGTACGCATACAAACCGAACGATTCCTTGGACTATTTTTCCTGCAGACAAAATCCGCGCTGGCGCGATCACCACAACGCTGCGCAACATCAAATGGCGAACGTAATGAAAGCGGAACGAAACTGCGCTACTCATTATATTGTGCTTAACGGACCGTTTATCAGTTCAGACCAGCAACATCTGTGCAGCGCGAGATCAAGAGACACTGTGCTGAGAGATCCAGTGAAGAAAACATTTGAGTTCGCCACTGAAGTAATAACATCGCTGCGAGATCTAGTGAGAAGCATTCACATTTCTCCGTTATTAACCGCAGATCTCTATTAGATCAAACAGCGCTGACGTGGACACCAGGAGAAACATTGTGCCGTGAATGAACATGGATTTAATGTTGCACTTCAAAACTCAAATATTATATAAATATATATTTAAATGTTATTTTTAATGTGATTACCAAAACATTATTTGTTCATCCTTCAAAGATTACCCCCATTTATAAACCTGAAAGTTTCAAGATGTAGGAAAACTCAGTTATTTAAAAACAGTTTTTCTTTTAATAAATAGGAAATTTCTCTGGCATTTCTTTCTTTTTGCTGTATCGTATCGAACCGCAAATTTTGTGAACTGTTACACCCCTAATGTATATATATATTCTCATTATTTTTTATACACTTTTAAAACATATTTATTTTTTGTTTACATGCCTGCCGGGTATTTTAAGTTGAGGTGCTATTTGTTTTTACATTAGACTTTTTTTAATATTTACTGTTGCACTAAAGTCCAAAAGTGAAGATTTTATGTTATTTATTACTTGATTGTTCAAGCTACCTCACAGAAGTGCTCTGTTTGTTAACAGAGTTGTTGAATGTTAAAATAAGGTGAATTACCGGTAAATAAAAAATAAGGAACATCCTGGATCTGTTTTTTCACTCTTTATTCTTTTTTTATGTATTATATAAGTATCGGATCGGGACTCGGTATCGGTAGATACTCAAAATCAAATGACTCGGACTCGAGGGCAAAAAAACCTGATCGGGACATCCCTAAAAATAATCAACATTCAAGCAGGAAAACCTGTTCTAGTAGAGCCTGAAAACAACATCACGGCTTTTTAAAAGGGCAGAATAGCTCCCCAGGCTTTAAACAATGTTACAGCCCAACTTCTTGTTTCAGAACAACTGCACTCCTCAAGTGATCCAATGGGGATTCAAGCCTGAAATATTCCCGAGCAACAGCCAGAAATGCCTGATCAGCTCCTGCCGAAGCATCGGAAACACAGAGCGTCTGAGGAGATGAAGGGCCCTCGGATCAGCGATACGGGCCCCGGTGGGACATCAGCGCACACGTGTGTGTGTGTGTGTGTGTTGTGTAATCTCAGACGGGATCTCTCACTGGAGAATGTGCAGTGCTGTGCAGCCTGACATAACTGCATAATAACCCCGTGTGACCCTGCGGATGCCACTGTTTACAGCCTCCGTTCAGACGCTTTCAGCTTTAAATCCACAAACAAAAGCTCTTTCTCTCACCAGAGCTGGACGCTGCCACAACACACACCACACACCAGTAGAAATGTGCCAGCCAGCAGAGATTATAAGCAGTTATACTGAGCTAGACACATCAGCGTGGACATTTACACGAGTAAATATGGTGAAGAGTGAACACACAGAGCACAGCGTGTCTAAGACGTCCGGCACAATAACAACAGGAGTTTACTTGTGTCCAGATGCTGAGAAACATTGAGAAACGCGTCACAATAATATAGATTTCAATAATTTAAGTAAGATTATAATACAGGTAAAACTAGAATATCGTGCAAAAGTTCATTTAATTCAGTAATTCAACTTAAAAGCTGAAACTAATATATTATATAGACTCATTACATGCAAAGTGAGATATTTCAAGCCTTTATTTGTTATAATTGTGATGATTATGGCTTACAGCTTATGAAAACCCCAAATTCAAAATTAGAATATTGTGAAAAGGTTTTCATAAGCTGTAAGACAAAATCATCACAATTATAACAAATAAAGGCTTGAAATATCTCACTTTGCATGTAATGAGTCTATATATTAGTTTCACCTTTTAAGTTGAATTACTGAAATAAATGAGCTTTTGCATGATATTCTAGTTTTTTCGAGTTTCACCTATATGTAACTACTGTAGTAATTGTTATATTGGATTTACTCCATAGCGATAGATGTAACTAACTAATAGAGCCTTATTGTAAAGCATTACCGAACAATAATAAAGAATCAGAACATTTTCAGTCAACACTATTGCAAATACAAAATCTGAATGGCTGTTTGAAACAGTTAAACGCAGTTCAGAAACAGAGACAAGCGCAGCTAACTTCAAACTCAAGCACTTTCCAGGTCCAATACCCTCACATTCAAGGACTTAATGCGGGAACACATTTGACGTGTCCGACAACAAAGACATCATCGTAGTAGTTTTGTGCGCGCATGAACGTCAAGTCAAGTCAAATATATTTATATAGCGCTTTTCACAATACAGATTGTATCAAAGCTGCTTCACACAGTATCAATTAAAACAACTTAACAGTGTTTGTTTATTACTGGAAAAAGACATCCAAGTTTGGTAGAGCTGATCAGTGGTATGATGGGTCATTTAATTTGAATATCCCCAACTGAGCAAGCCAAAGGCAACAGTGGCAAGGAACCGAAAAACTCCATCAAGTGACCCGATGGAGAAAAAAAAACCTTGGGAGAACCCAGGCTCAGTCGGGGCCAGTTCTCCTCTGGCGTTTATGAAGTAGAGGCCGAATTTACAGTGACTGTAAGATAAAAAATGTATATGAATGCCTGGCTAATTAGATGCGTCTTTAGTCTAGTTTTAAACTGGGAGAACGAGTCTGAGCAACGAAGAATATCAGGAAGGCTATTCCAGAGCTTCGGAGCTAAATGTGAAAATGCTCTCCCTCCTTTGGTGGATCTGGATATCCTAGGAATGACCAGAAGCCTCGAATTTAGTGATCTTAAAGAGCGCGATGGATTATAGGGCGATAGAAGATCCGTTAAATAGACTGGAGCTAAACCATTCAGAGCTTTAGAAGTCAAAAGCAAGACCTTGTAATTAATACGGAACTTTATAGGTAACCAATGAAGTGATGATAGAATCGGTGTTATATGATCATATTTTCTTGATCACGTCATGGCAACGTACAGCACAAAGCACCTCACGCGGGAAACACGACGTAACGCGAAAATGCGCGAGACTAGCGTAAAACAAGCAAGCTAGTGTGCATAGGTGAAATAACACATTAGCGGACCGGAGGGAATAATATCGACTTTTTTCCAGAAAACTTCTTGCACAAAATAAATTCAAGCACTTTCAAGTATCTATGCATGAAATGTAAATGCATTAATCTATGCATCTATCTATGCAAGTATGTATGGAAAAAAAAAAATATATGCATAAATCTATGCATCTATCTATGCAAGTATCTATGCATGCAAAAAAATATGCATAAATCATATATGCATAAATCTATGCATCTATCTATGCAAGTATCTATGCATGAAAAAAAATATGCATAAATCATATATGCATAAATCTATGCATCCATCTATGCAAGTATCTATGCATGAAAAAAAATATGCATAAATCATATACGCATAAATCTATACATCTATCTATGCAAGTATCTATCCATAAAAAAATATTCAGATTCACAAACTTTTCAAGGATTTAAAGGACCCGTTGGGAACCCTGGCATCCGCTCTCTTTGTTTACGGGGTTACGTCTGCACTTCTGCTGCTCCATAAACACTCCATTATTAATTATTCGGAGTATTTTTAAGTGCACACGATAACAATACCGTGCACGTTCATTATCGTGATATATCGCATTAATGTATGTGTAATACTATTATTGCTATATAACCAACATTGTGTATGTATGCAGTGGAATTTAGTTCGTTTCAACATTAAAAAACTTGTTGCATTAATATGAATTTCAACTGATGTGTTTATATTAAATGTCTCATCCAATCAGATTTGAGTTTAAACTTACCTTTTTATATATTACATTACTAAGTTACATTGCATGTGAAAAATTTATATTAAGCTCTAATTTTTTTTATATAAAAATTACTATATAATTTGAATTAATACAACACTTTACAATAAGGTTCCATTAGTTAGCATGAACTAACAATAAAAATACTTCTAAAGCATTTATTAATCTTAGTTGATGTTCATTTTAACATTTATTAGTACATTATTAAAATCAAAAGATGTTTCTATTAATATTATTTAATAGACCTGAGCTGAACTTTGAACAGTTGTGTTTTTATTAAATAATGTTAAAAAGATGAATAAATACTGTAACAAATGTATTGCTTAGTGTTAGTTAATGCATCAACCAATGGTAACTAATGGAACCTTACTGTAAATATCATATTTTTTAATCATTTTAATGATTTATTATTAATAATTCACTGTTTTGAACTCAAGTGTCTTATAATGTGAAGCTGTTTTCTAATGATTTTTTTGTTGAATTTCCAGTGGGTAAAAAAACAAACAATGACAAAGATATATATCATTATTACATATTATATCACGCTGGGACGATGCGAACGCATCAGTACCTTTTCTAGAAGAATCTTGACGCAGGTCATGTGACCCTCGTAAGTGGCGGACAGCAGCGGGGTGATGCCATGTTTATCCGGAGCCTGCAAGGAAAAAACACCACAATTATCCGCAAAATCACCATCTCTATGAATTAGACTGAGAGAGATGCATGCTGGGTAATCAGGCGAAAGCGGTCTCTCGCTGTACACGAGTGCTCACGATGGGACAGAGATCGAGGACCTGTACGTGTTCTGGAGGAGAATTGCAGCTTTTTCAACATTTCTCATTCATTTTAGCTTGACCTGATGTAATAAAATTTAAATAAAAATAAAAAAATTAATAAAACCTATTTATATATATTAAACAAACTAATAAAAATGACAAAAGCACACAATAAAATGACTAAAACTGACACATATGATGATATAAATCTAATCGGGGTTATTTTAGTTTTATATTAATATTTTGAATTAGATTTTATTTTTTTATTTTTATTTTATTAGTTATTTATTTTTAAATATTGCTATTTAATTTATTTTTATTTCAGTTTTCAATTTTATTTATTTCCAGGTAATTATTTTAGTTCTACAACTCGAGTTAATTGCCAAGACAACATTTCTACATCTTAATGACGTTTACGTTTTTCAACTAATATTTATTTATTTTTGATTATAAATTATTATATTACATTATATTATAAAATAAACTAATATTTCTTTTTTATTACAGCTTTATTTCAACTAACACAAATGTTTTCAATAGTTTTAGTTCATGATAATAACCCTAAACATAATTAAAAAGAATCATTAAAACGATAATACTAAAATAACACTGTCTATGTTCTTGCCAATATCAAAAAGTGTGTCAGAGCGTAATATACAATGAAAAACAATGGTATACAGAATTATATTAAAATATTATGGAATTAAAATGTGATCAAACGGTGCAGCCATAGTGTAGTTTTATAACATAAGAGTTTTATGAAATACCGTTCAAAAGTATAAGGGGATTTTTGATTTAATTTCGTTTCTTCTGCTCACCCA
>JARWKJ010000013.1:42380598-42430598 GCA_029959095.1 Rhinichthys osculus | reverse complement strand
ACTATTTCTGTCCATAACAAGTACAATCGTGCTCCACTTCTGAAACGACTTTCCTTTATGGCTGACATCATCAGTGCCTCATTGCCTATTAGATAATCTTTCAGGAGAAATAACAACTGCTGAAATAATGCTTTAAAGAGAAAAAAACGACAAAAATAGAAAAACTAGTCAGCTAGCTGGTTCACTAATAAATGCATCAAATTTAATCAAATAAAATGGGATGCAAAGCAAACTTATTGTTTAATGTTGACCCCAATCTGTTAGAAAACATCCACGTGTTGCTTTTACTGCTAAGTAGCATAATAGTACTATGGTTTCTGGAGCATAACATGATAACCTGGTTTCTTTATCACAGTAATACGGCTTGACATGCTAAATGGGAATCAATCAGTGTCATGATATAGATCAGAAACCACGGTACCATCACAATACTGTTTTGTAAGGGTTTATAAACCTTGACGAGCTGTCAGACCTGTTTGAACTCGATTATGAATGTATGTGAAAAGATGAAACGTGTGTGTGTGTGTGTGTTTCTCACCTTAACCAGGAGAGTCTTAACCTCATCCAGATCTCCGTTTTTCAGGGCCCACATCAACTCCTTATCCCCCATGTCACCTGAAAACACACACACACACACACACACACACAGTATCATAGGCCTGCGCTCCTAAACTGGCTCGCGCCTGCGCTGCGGGTGTTATTTCATGTCACCCGACTGTTTAACGGCTGTATGAAGTGTCTCAGTGGTTCACTCACCGGATTGCTTGTGTTTTTCGGGTTTGACAGAAAGTTTGTGCTTAGACACTGACGGGATCCGCCTGAACTGCAGCTTCCAGAGGCACGAACTTCCGCTATCAGACTAGCGCCCACAGAAACACTTCAAAATAAGAGTCCCCGTCCACACCCACCACCTCAGATCTGTCATGAAGCGGTACATGTCAAGTAAAATAACAACAAAGACAATAAAGTAGCATATCAATTCAAATAATAATACTACTAATAATAATCCAAATAAATTTAATAAATATATACAGCGATTACTCAAATCCCTGCATAAACTGGGCCGTCGTCATTTCAGAATAAGAGTCACTTAGTACAATCGGTGTTTAATAAATCATAAATTACTCTAAATATAAATAAATAAAAAATATACATAGAACAGGAATAGAATCCAGCTGTTAACGAAGATGGGAGAACACAGATGGGAATTATTAATATTGAGGTTCAGGAGGTCAGTTTGTAAGAATATTAATGCTTCATAAATCAGAGATTAAATAGATCAAAACAATGAAATTCAATCTGAGTTCTGATAAAGAGGATTTGGGATTTTCGGACAAATATAATTATTGGAGGTGCTAATGGGTTAATATAATTTACTGGAAAATCTTTTCAATTTCATAATAGCACTATACTGTGGCTGTCTAGTTAACACAGTTTTGGATTAAATCTACATTTGCATGTAAATGTTTTATTTACATTATGCTAATGTTTTTATTATTATTATTATCATTTGTGCTGTTTCGTATCTAATTCCTTTCTGAGTGATTTTTAATCAGCGAGTATCAGTGATCCAAATGTCTATAATGTAGGCTATAGAGACAGAGAATAAATGAGTGAAATAAATCATTTTCATTCAGTCAGAATACACAGCCTATGTTTTAATGGTTGTCAATAGATTATTTTTGCAGTCTGATTTTTAATCAGTGAATACCAGTGATCCAAAGGAGATATTGGCCTATAATTTATAGATAGGCGGCGGCCTATACCTGAGGAAAAAATAAACGAATGAATAAATAAATCATTCGGACTTTTTTTAATGGTCATCATTAGGTAAAGATTGGCAGTCATTTTTAGTTATGTCTTCAACTTGGCTTAACTTGACCAGTTAGTTTGCTCTCTCTGTGTGTGACATTATCAAATGTAAAATGTTTGGTGTTTATTACAATGGCAAATTCACAAAAACATGATTTATACCCCATCCATAGTTGGATGTTCACCAACAAAACAAGTAGGCTATAGTTCAGAGAACATTCAAATAGCGTTCACATAATGTTTAAAAATGATAATGTTCCCTTAACGTTCGTATAAAACGTTTTTTTAAACTGGACGTTTGAACTTTGAGAACATTCAGAAATAAAGTTTTCATAACTTAATGGGAAAGTTAACAAAACGTTCTAGCACCGCTCAGGTTTCTTTATGTTGCAATTATAATGAAGAATGTCTTTCTGAAGCTCTATCAGAATTACAGCATTAAAACAGACGCAGAAAAGAGCAACTCCATGAGATCACGCCGTTTATCAGCTTCTAATGTGAACAGCGCAGAAGTCCTTCACCTTCCCACATATATGGCAAGCCGTTTCCACTTTTAATCATTCCCAGGATATGAATTCTTGATTTCAACAATTCAATTTTCACTTCTTGATATCAACAATGACGTCATCACTAGTTAAATGTCACCATAGGCTGCCATTCACAATCAATTGTTGATATCAATAATTATGTGATTACTAGTGCAAATGTCTGTTCTTGATATCAACAATTGAATTGCTACTTCTATGTTTATTTTTTATATCAATAATTCGATTGTCACTAGTGACAATGTTCATTTCTGATATCATGAATGTGATTGTTGCTAGTAAGAAAGCCATTTTAATATATTTCTGATGAATAGATGTACGGCAAACACGACTGTATGGTGTATGTATGGGCATATATTTTTATGTTGTGTGCGTATGTTTTTTGATATGAGGATACTCAATACAGTATCTGAGGTACATCTGATTGAAGTGTAATGTCTATATGAGAAAAAGTAAAAAAAACACACACAAAAAAACACCATTTTAGATATCTGAAATTACTCTCCAAATTATTGATATCAAAAATACATGTTAAGTTTCAGAAATAAATGTAACATATTGAAATACATTTCCAGATAGCAAGAATTAACATTTGTGAAAACTGAGTTCTGGATATCAGGAATTTCTGATATGTGAAACTGGAATTTCAAATAGTAAGAAATCAATTCTTAACCCTCTACTGCACGCATTATTATGCAATCATGGAAAATGAATACGTGGGGGTACTTTTGGGTACGTTGCCATATGGCAACATTGTGCGACAATGGAACAGCCTGATGCGTTTTCTCCCCAAATGACATGAAATTCATAGATGATTACAGACCTGTATTTTAGAAATGAAATTGTTTTTATTATTTAAAATGTTTTCAAGAGCTTTGTGTACAAAATATGAAACTAATTTTCAAAAGTATTATTTCAACAATATTTACAAAACATCTGACGCAAACTCATAAGAACTGTTCAAGTGAAACTACTCGATTTGAAACGCCTTAAAGCAGTTGTTCTCTCCGGTAAAGGTGGGGTATGTGATTTTCTTTTTTGACCATTTTTTCAAAATCACTTGAAATCCTATTCCTAACCCACTTACAGCCACTGAGTTAGAGGCACTGACATGAAAAATAAAAAATTTAATCATCTGTGGAACGGGCAGGACTCGAAAAACTCCAGCCAATCATTTCCAAGACCACTTAGAATCATTGGACAGTAAGTGCGTCAATCAAACGGTCGTACCATACCCCCCTCCCCCCATGCCCCTCTTCGAATGGGTGGAGTGGGTGGAGTCAGGGCCAGCGTTGGAGGAAAGAAGGTAGGACCTTTTGAGTTGTGTATTTTCAAAATCTGCCGGCCGTTTTGCAAATCACTTACCCCACCTTTAAGGCAGAGGTGCACCTTGCACTTAGAGCAAACCACTCTGACGATGCCCTTGCAGCCAGGATTCTGGCACCTTCCTTTTGGTGCACCCATCTCTGGCCAGTGATCAAAGCGGTCAAGACGGATATATATTTTACTTTTATACTTTACTTTTACTTTACTTTATAAATATATACAAATATATATAAATATATGAGTAGAATACAACCATCCAACTATATCAGTGCATCCATACATTGTCATTCATACAAAGCCACTCTGCATTAGCATGGGCAAAATATTGTTCCATTACCGCACAATGTTGCCATATGGCAACATATCTATTTTTATTAAATAAAAAGGTAATATAAGTATCAAAACAATGTGACAATGATTGAAAAAAGATTAGAACTTATCCCAGATGCTTGATGTATTTTTTTATTCCGAAGAAATATGAAAAAAATGAGGAAAATCTTCACATATACACGAGCACTTTTTCAGCAGCTGGACTCATCAAAAGTGTGTGAAAAGAATGACGTTGCAAGGGTGTGTGTAGTGTCGTGATGTCATCAAAGCATATCATTGGTTACCACCACGTTCTATTATGAATTTAAGATCAATCAGAGCTCATGTTTATTTTCAAATTTCAAGAAATGTCCAAAGAAAGGGTATGTTGCCATATGGCAACACTGTGCAGTAGAGCGTTAATATGAACAATTGAATTTGAATGGTAGCCTGGTGACATTTAACTAGTGAAAACACAACTACACATATCAAGAATTCATATTTCTGCGAGTGATGACATCATTGTTGATATAAAGAATTAACATTTTAACTAGTGGAAAAGCAATTCCTGATATCAAAAATTGCCATTGTTAGTAAAAATCCAATCCCTGATAACAAGAGTTATCATTTTAACTAGAGAAAATTTAATGGTTGATATCACAAATGAATATCCTGGGAATGATTAAAAGTCAAAACGGCTTGCCACACCACCTAACCTCCCTCATTCTGATATATGGACGATGACAGCGCCGCGTGACATTATTATTGCATGAAATAAGCTCTCAAAAGAAAACCAATCCAGCTAGAGGACAAAAACATCTATAAAGGAGTGCGTGTTTGTCAGGAGGGTTATAAAGCAGCGCTCGGCCCTTGAGAGCCCCTGCTCGCCGCACATTAGCTGTGTTACAGAAGCACGAGGCCATAATGACATTCAGCATTCGAGTCGAGGAGGGTCTCGCGAGGCCACCGCAGGCTTCATGCTGAAGCACAGGCATCAAGAGCTCATGCTACTGCAGGACGGACACTGTTAGCAAACATCTGTGCGGATGAACAACTACTTTTTTAATGCAAAGGCCAGATATTCGAATGCATAGGCCGACTTAAGGCAATTTGAATTTAACTAGATATACTTCTTCAGTTGATTGATTACTTTAAGAATTGCACGTTTTTTGAAATGTTATGTTTAAAGGTGCTATATGTATTTTTTAGCGGCCTCTGACTATCGGTGATGTTTCAGATTGCAACCAATTTTTTCAAGAGCGCTCGTGGTACCGGCCACACTGAGACTTTCAACACACCGGAGAAAGCATCACACAACATGCTGGAAACTCATGTAAACTCCCACTGCAACGTTACAATAATAAGCTACTTTTATCAGCTTGACGTTGAACTAATGCTCCATGCTCGTACCATGATAACGTTACATGTGGTGTTATCTAGCATAAGGCATTTCACTAACTATTCGTGTATCTTTCACAATCAGCAATGTCAACATAGGTGAATGTATAATAATGATAACGAAAACGGTTAGTGAACTAGACTGAACAATGTCAGTGTAACAGTAAGACAGTAGGAAGTAACTTTTTTATTCAGTCTTTTGTATTCATCTCATATCTCATGTATGTTGTAGTTTACCTTGCTATTTCATTACAGTTTCCCATTATTTATTTCAGCATATCTGAAAACTTGTAATTTATCACAATAAAAATAGCGGAGGTCTCTCCATAATTCAAAAGCTCTGCCGATGTTGATCCGTGTTTTCGTCATAAGTCGATCCGATTCACGTTTGGCCTGACGAGCTTCAGCAGATACATTTCTGTTTTGTTTTGTATATTTATGTGGAGTTTGTGTTGGAGTGTGTGTTGTGCTGGAGGCAGGAGTGTTTGGGTGTTATCAGACTCCATGTCGTCAGCTGCAGTGCCGTCGGTCGCATAAGGAGAGAGGTTTGGGAGCGCATGCACGTCACATCCGTTGGATTTCGCGGTAAATCCGACCCGGAGACTTCACATAGAAATAGGAATACTGGCCTTCAGAGGTAATAGCAAAACTCGACAAGTGGATCATTGTAATGTGTGATTACAACCCCTTCACACACAGGCAATAAAAAAAGATTCATTTTAGAAGAAAAGTTACATGTAGCACCTTTAAATATGCAAATAAAGCATTATCATATTAAACATGCACAAACTTTATCAGAACATTGGTTCAAAAATTCTTTGTGGCATATAATTAAAGTTTTTTTTACACTGGGGTTTCTCTTGTTTAATCTCTCCATAAATCAGAAAATACAGCCAAAAAAAAAAAAGTTCTATAAATCGGGTGAATGATATATGAACAAACATTTAGAATAATGATATATGAATGAAACTAAAGTTTGGTGTGTGAAGCTGCTGAAGTGCTGATTGAAATCTACATATGCAAATAAAATAAACACTAAATATGTATTGTGGATATTTTCTTCCCACTGGTCTGAAACAACATGCCATGAAAAGCCAAAAATATCAAAATTGGCCAGTGCATGAAAAAACATTGTTATAGTGTCTTGCCTTAAAAATAACAATGGCACCATAAATGATTGATATATGGTGTATAATATAAATCCATGCTGATATCTGACAGCGTGTGAAATAATCATGTTTCTATGTTTCTCACCGACCGGCTGCAAGCCTGAATGAAGGTCAACTTTATCCCACAGAGCAAATAACATATTTGAATATAAAAATAAGAAGTTTTCATCTGCTCTGAAATATCGTCAGTGATCTTCCCTCTGGATGAAGATATCAGTAGTTTAGAGGAAGTTCAGGCGTGTCTTCCTGTAATTATGTGCTAACAGCACCAGAACTGAGTTGTTTCATTTAAACGGTAGAATGACGAAACATTTCTGCATTTGAAGCAGGGAATTAAAAACTTCAGCAAAACTGTAAAGCAGAGATGCCCAAACTTTGACCTTAAAATACTTACTTGAGATCTTAAGTTAATATTTCAATCATTTAACAACCAGTGTTGGGGGTTTCGAATTACAAGTTACTTTTTTTTAAAGTAACAACTGAAGTAAGACATTACTTTTAAATTTACAAAAAGTGTCTTTTTCAAATAATTTTCCCATTTACTGACCTCTCCTGTACAGGCAAGAATCCAGCCTGAGGCGTATTCATGTATTATTAATGTAAAAGGGCCTTTACATTTCCTGAAAATATAACTTTTTATTATTATTATTAAAAAACAAACACGCAAGCCCAGCCCAGATGAGAAAAATGAACGCAAAAGTAACCTAATCCATTACTTTTCATAAAAAGTAACACAGTTAGTTGATTTCTTTTTAAGGAGTAATGAAATATCCCAGCAAACACAGAACGTTCCCCTAACGTTCCCGCATGGTTCCCATTTGGTTATTTTTTGGGAACCAAACGAGAACGTTTGAATGTAGGAACGTTCCCTGTAGGTTCTTTTTAGATTCTATTTTATAACCTAAAGGGAACGTTCCCAGAACGTTCCCTGTAGGTTTTTTTTAGGTTTCATTTTCCGAATAGGTTCCCGGAACATTCCCCTAACCTTAAGGTAACGTTCTATTTACGTTAAGAAAACTTTCCTGGAGAACCAATAGGGAACATTCTGGGAACGCTCGGGAACCAAAAACTAACGTTCCCAGAACATAAAATTGTTAGCTGGGATTGTAACATAAAAAGTAACTTTCCCCAACACTGTTAACAACACATTGGCATGTTTGCCGTCCTCTGGTTGATGTTCACATGACATGTAATCTCAGCCTCAGATGTCACGTCTGATGCATAAGGCACACAAAACTGGAGCCGTCATTTGATTGGTTGAATTCTACTGGATTTCCGGGAGACGTGTGTGTCGCGTTCTTTAAAGATCTGCCTGGATACAAAGCCGTTGCGAAGCCAAACCCCCTTATGGAAGAAGAAAATCCGTCATGTTTACATCAGGAGCAATTAAACGCTGCATTTTCAAAAGTATGTGAAGTTAGACTTTTTAAAACTAAACATTCAGCAAACATTATGGGAACGTTACTTTTGAATGTTCTGAATTTTAAAAATTGTGTATTGCAATTTTTTTTTTTATGTGTATTTATGTTGTGATATATATGTACTGTGAAGCCAGAGACAATTTTGCACAACGTGGATAATAAGTAAAGAAACAAGTAGCAACGTTTCAAAAACATTAGCGGACCGTCCGCTAATGAAAAAAAAAAAAAAAAAAAAGAGTATAAATAACATTTTGAGAAAGTTTAAAGACCAGATAACTTTGAACGAACATTTTATTAACGTTACCGGAAGAACGTTTGTTCATAACTTTAAGAGAACCTTGCCAGAACATTCTGAGAATGGGATTTTGGCAATTAAACACAATAAAACGATCTTCCTCTGAATGCTCTCATCAGTCTCCGACCGTGTGGCTGTAATGTGATCCGCTGCGAGTAACAGACGAGTTAGATGTTCGGTTCACGTGTGTCAGATTCAAACCTGATCAGATGGAGCTGCTGACCTCCTGTTGTCACTCCCATAAGGCCATGTTTTCTCCCATCATCCATCACTGCTGTCATGTCCAGCTCGGCGGCCGCAGGGGATTGGTAGATGTGAGCTCTGATTGTGTGCGACAACTTCATTACGAGCTGATCAAACGTCCCGCTTTCAGCATGAGCGATGCATGTCAGTCTTCTCCAGTTTCAGATCTCCGTAGGCTTGAAGAAATCATGCAAACTACAAAAGCTACACACTTTTCACTTAAACATAATTTGCATTAACATCAATTTTTATTTATTTTTTGGCGTAAAAGTTTTGCATGAATAATTTAGTACCGTTTCGTGAACCACCTAATCCAAAATAACGATTCATTCACAATCTGACATTTTTGCTCATTATGTGAACCTTGCAAACACATTTTTGTTATATCAACCTGATATCTTCCTCTCTGGAGATGGTTTAAATCGAGAAATGCTCTGGTGATTTCCGTTTTTTTTGTGTGCAATATGCATCAGTCAGGACTGCGGATGCACCAACTGAAGCTAAATGTGCTCTCACCAGCAGACAAAACACTGAGGAAACACCATAAAACACACTGATCCTCATGATGTTCTCTGCAGACGGCCTCTCTCGCCCACGCTTCTCTGAGGAGCACACGGGGTTAATGAGACACACATGAACCTCCTCCAGACCGTCTGTGTGTGTGTGTGTGTGTGTGTGTGTGTCCAGCAGGAGGCAGCGTTCTGGAACACATGCAGACCTTCAGCTCTCCTGCTGCTTCTCATCACTCTTGTGTTCTGACAGAAAGAGAAACAGTTTGTGTGCCTCTCGCTGACCTCTGAATGCCCACTGGAATAGTAGGATGAATATTATTACATGAACATAAGGCAGAGTAAGAGTAGAATGCTAGTATGCTGTTCTGAATTCAGCACTGGTGTTGTACTGCACACACAGTGAACACTGAATCCCAGCTAACGGAACGTTCTGGAAAGGTTCTTTCAAACTCATGAACAAACATTCTTCCTGTAACCTAAATAGAATGTTCGTTCTTGTTTTGGAACGTTCAGAGAACATTCAAAAGTAACGCTCTCAGCTTTGAAGAACGATCAAACGGAACGTCCCGCTGAAGTGCCTTGGAACACGCAGCTTTGTTTGATGAGTTGACGTAATTCGCTTTTGGCTAAGCCCCGCCCCCCTTAGTTACTGTTGCTACGTCCGACAAACAAACTTCATCTGGGCTCTGGTATCAACTTGGCGTATGCTGTGACAGCTCTTCCGGCTGAAATTGTATCAAACCTTTATAAAGCAGCAAATAAAGTGTCCAATAGAAGTAGGCAAAAGCGGCTGCAATATACGCTCGAAGGCTATGTTCATGACATACAGGTGAAACGCAAGGAACAACAAAGCATCCAAATAGAGGCAAAAGCAAACCGGTCACAGTCAAAAAATGAGCCACCGCATATCCTACTAATGGAGACGGAGGCCGGGACTCACAATATCAAGGAGCAACACTGTTCAGGCAAAGCTGGGGAGGTCTCTATTCACTTCTATAATCGTTATTACAAAGCAAACGGACTACGCGAGTATAACGTTGTATTTATTAGCAGCGTGTGCTAGACGACACTTGATAGGATTTGACTTCGGTTTGGGAAGGGAAAAAAACGCACACCCCTCCAACCTCTCTGGGAAACGCGTATCTGTGTTACAAATGCCCCAGGCACAACGTTTAACCATGTTTTTCATAAAACTACGACGGTAAGAGCCTGCCGAGACTAAAAATATGAGACGCCTGTGTTAAAGCCAATGGAGCGCTGTGAAAAAGTGTCGGACCTCTGTGGGAGCTCGTTCTTGGCTGCGCTGTGATTGGTCAATCCACATTCTAGGGTGTGGCTTAGCCAAAGGCGAATTTCCACTGAAACAGGAAGTTAAGGCGGGACATATTGAATGGCTCCTCCCCCTTTTCAAATAGCCAATAGCGTTTAGTTTAGTTTAGCTCACAGACTGCGAGTCGTACTTGACGGCACCATGGAAGCGAATCCGAGCGCTGATGATACGTTGGATTTAATAGTAGAGGTGTGAATATATTCTATTAATTTCATTCTTAACCAACATACAGTTGGAAAACGGAGTAAAACGTTTGAGCAGCCGAACACACACTCCATCACATACTGCTCCGCGACGCAGTAGTTTTCAACGGGCGCTTTGGCATGTTTATAGCATAAGGGGCGGAGCTTTAGATTCTAGAGAGCATTTGATTGGACAGAAGATGTGATGAGAAGCGGTGATGTCATAAAAATCCCTGATTCATATTAGCGGAAGTGAGAGACTAAGTTTTGAATGCTTATATCTCCTAAATGCAAATTTTGTCATTGTTTTGAAGCACACCAGCTTATTCATAACATATTTATACTAAAAGCATACTAAAAAATTAGGGGGGCCTTTAACGTCTGCAAAACAAAAAAACATTTTGAATGTTCACAGAACTATCATAAATAGCGTCAGCATAACGCAATACTGAAAGGATGATTATGGGATGTGAAGTGTGTTCAATGGAATATACAGACCTTCTGTTTTCATCCTTTATCATCACCGTCACTTATATACATTATATCAATTACATTTAATGATCTCAGAACTATCCGCTGGGAGATTTTTGATTTGCTGATTATATAATTCATAATGTTGCATAATGGACTAATTACTGTCATTGTTCGTAGCAACTAAGAGACATTTTTGTAAGTTCACTGAACTCGCACACACATAGTGATGCAATTATAGTTTAAAAAGAGTTTAAAAAGTGAAACTGTGAAAATGCTGTAAACTACACACACACTTGCCTTGGGTAAATTCTTCTCCGTCAGGTTTTATGTGGGAAACAATCTTCCAGGCTGAAGTGAAGGAGTTCGTCTGTATCGCTCTACCGCCTGTGGACACAAACAGGACGACCTCAGATGACCCTCATCTCACTCGTTCACTAGATGTCGTGTGTTTATTCTAGTGTGCTTAATAGACAGCAGGTTCCCTTAAAGATTCTGATCAAATATACAAGCGTTTCTTCCTGGAGCTGCTGAGATTAGAGTCAGAGAAGCTCGCAATGCGATAACATGTTCAGGCAGATGTCTAGAGGTCTGATGGCTGTTATCAAACGGGTCCTGTGGCTTCATGCGGCATATATAGATACTATACGGTGTTCAGCAGCCAAACAATCAGACGAGTCCGGCAGTGTGCAGGATTTAGCTTTAGCATTAAACACACACACACACACACACGCTTGCTTTTCTATCATTTCCATTGACTTTTCTATCCTCTAAACTCTCTTATAAACCTTTTTGCATTTCCACATCATCATCAGTAAGATATTTCGTAGTTGTTTATCAAGTTGTTTTCCTCATGGAGAACATTAGTTGCTGGCAATTTCAGATTTTAGAAGACTTGAATTTTTTTTATTTTAATTTGAAATGTAATGTTGGGACTCGGGAGGCAAAACAGAAGGTGTTTTGGAGAGGGAAAATAATTGTAATAATTAAAGATGAAAGTTCTGTCATCATTTACACACCGTCACGTTGATCCAACGAGTTTTTTTTTCTTCTGTGAAACATAAAAGATGTTTAGCAGAATGTTTATGTTGCTCTTTTCAATACTTATAGATTCAATAAAATAAATGTACAGACTAATAAACAGACAGATGATAGACAGACATAAATAGATAGATAGACGTGTAAATACTGTGCAAACACACACACACACACACTTCTTATAATTAAAACATGAACATGTCTGCATGAGTTCATCTCTATTAAGCTAAAGAAGCAGCTACAGTATAATGAGTGTTCAAACTTCTCTCAAATTAACTAAACAGCACAGCAATTACACAAACAAGAACAAGTCATTTAAACACATTCAACTGCTCTCTCTCTCTCTCTCTCTCTCTCTCTCCACTGTTTGTTGGAGTGTTTTCAGTTTTCTACTACCTCATGAGAAATGAATGAATGCAGAGACACTTGATCTGTATCGAGTGGAAATGCAAGTGTGTGTCTGTAAATATAATATATCCACACTGTTACGTCCCATATAGCTATTTTTGCCGATATTTTAGAGTCCAGTGGGATATTTTCATTTCAGTTAATGTCAAAAATGTTTTTCTGGCTTTAGTTTCAGTTTTAGTTAACTATAAAAACCCTGGTTCAAAGTATCATGAGACCAGTGTTGTTGTGTGTGTATCGAACCGAATCGTGACATGAGAGTGTTGTTAAAATATGAGGCACACACACACACACACATCATCAAACACACACTCTTAAGTGTAATTACATCCTATAATGCTCAGCGCTCTCTGTGTGCATGATGGATTATGGCATGACACCATTATTTAGCTGAAAAATGATTAATGGTGTATGAGCTCCATAAACACTGGAACTGAGAGACAAGCTCACCGAGAGCGTCTCTGACCCTCACACACACCTCTGAAATAAACACACACCAGCACAGCAACATGAAATATGTGCCGCATTAAAGACTTATTGTTCTCCTAGTGACAGGAGGAGCAGAATTCATTCAGCATTCGTCCAAGAGCGATAAACTCTTCATTATAACTGCAGGCGTCAGTATAAAAGCACTGGCACTAATGGAAAAGCTCAGAAAAACACAGTCCTCAATGGTGCGACAGACGTCTGACATGAGAAAAAAACAATCAATCACTCGTAAAACATCTACTATTACATCAAATATTTGCAATTTAAATGTGAAAAATAACTCTTGCATCACTTCTGAAGAGCCGTCAATGCTGAAAGATGCCAATATCTACTAGTCAAACTCTTGAATAAAATATTTTATTTCAGCTTTATTTAGATTAACAGCAATGTTTTAGTTTACGCAAATAACCCTGCTTAAAACAACCCATTAAATTCATTAAACATCTTACCTATCCTGACTTTAATTGGTAATTAATGATTATTTTAAAGACATTGCATTATTTTTTTCAAGAATTTGAATTATTCTTAAGTTTTGTCTTAGGAACAATCTTAGAAAAAAAAAGTATTTTTGGGAATAAAATATATTCGTAAATAAGAAAAAATAAAATAGTTTTATTCTTAAAGTGCATCTATATGCTATTTAAAGGTTCCTGATTGTGTTTTGGAAGTTTACATGCATCTAAGATCAAAAAACACTTTAATTTGCTCATAATAATCACTGCAGTATCATCTCTTTTCTCACAGTGTCTGAAACGCTTCGTTCGGAGATTCAGTCTCTCTAAGCTCCGCCTCTCTGAGAGCTGCTCTGCTGTGATTGGTCAGAAAGCAAACGCTCATTATCATATCTGACTCTCAGCTCTTGATCACAGTGATACGAACAGTAACGATGGCGTGGGTTTCACCGTATCACTCTCAGAAAACAGCGTCTCCTCGACACGAGCCGAACTCTCCCAGTCTCAGATACACTACAGTGTTTGAGGGCGGAGCTAAGAGACGCTGCTCAGCCAATCAAGACCAGAGGCGGGGATTATGCAAATTAGTTACAAACCTATGTAGTTTCAGCGGGAAGTGAGAAAGTTTGATCTTTGAAACATTGCAGACCTTTTATATTCACATTCAGCCATATTACACACTAGGTAATATGGGAAAAAGCATAAAAGGGGCACTTTAAGAATGTTTTGTGAATCAGATTCAGGATTAATAAAGGCTCTAATGTTTTTTTTTTTTTTGTTCTAACGGCAGCAATTATGAAAGCGCTTTACTAACGAGCGTATGTGGACTCAAAGCTGCTGTCCTTCGCTAACAAGTCCCTCTAATGAGATCATTAATTACGTCCTCCAGCAGAATAAATCTGCTGCCTCAACATGTCGAGAACAACACGGAAACGGCACGTGGGGTGTGAGAGCCGATTACGGGTCAGTGTGAGACACGAGCCGCACGCGAGACGTGTGTGTTAGAACGGATGACGTACGCTCTTAAACACCACCATCTGTACGGGAGAACGAACGAGAACGTTTACTGCGCGAATGATGCACTGCAAAAATAGCAAGAGCTGCCGGAAATGATCAATTACCAGGTTTAGTGTGAAACAAAATTCTGCTTTTTTCCCATCTTCATCTTTCTTTAGTGTGTATTGTTGCTGTTTGAGCATGAAAACGTCCCTCCAGTGAGATCTATTCTCTATATCAGTGTTTCTGAACTCCTGAAACGCCTCCATTGTAGTCTTGAGTTTCTTCCGGGAATGAACACGTCACAATATTCCTCATTATAATAATTAATACGCAGAATAAAGGGGCGGGGCCTGGTTGAGTTAGTTACTAGTGTGTTAAACTGGCGGTTATGGTAAGGGGCGGGACATTTCCCAAACACACTCGAAGCGCTCGACCAATCACAACACACTGCTCCAGCCGACCAATCAGAGCACAGTGTGCTTTTCAGAAGGAGGGGCTTCATAGAGACAGGAACATCGTTAGCCAAAGCATCGTTACCCAACTATGGTCGTTATCAGCAGTTCAACGACAAATTTGCGACAGTACGGTTTCGGGAAAAAGTCGTGACTCGCTAGCTGTTTTCTTCAGCGATGCAGCGTACTATGATAGTGAAGCAGCGAGTTACGTCGTTATACGAGAAACATACCCCAGAGCGTTACTGACAGACTGGGAAGAGAGGAGCTGCAACAAGGACATTGAAAAAGGCATAAATACAAGCAAAATAAGGCCTACCGCCCAAAAACAGCCACTTTCGCCAATATTAGCAGTTCACTAGCCGAGCTACAGCGTGTTAGACTGGTTAAAACCAGACCATTCTCAGTTGTAACTGAGTTAAAGCGTCATAGACAAATCATTTCCAGAGGGGCGTCACCAACGGGCGTCGCGGGTAGAGCTAAACCCAATCAGAGCGATGAAGCAGATGACGTATGCAGAGCCGAGTGTTGTTCTTTGCTCGGTTTTTAACTAAAAGGAAACGTTCAAATGGCTTAAAACAGACGCGATAGCTGATTGGAACGAGTGATGTTCGACAGCGGCATCCATCTTTGTAATGTAGGCTACAAAATCTGCTTCAAAATCCCAGCGCTGTCATCATCGTGTAAAGCCGCCCCAACGCTTCTGATTGGTGCCGCGATTTCGGCGGATTGGAAATGGGCTTGAATGAGCTCTTTGCCAGACTAACTTTCAGAGCAAATCTAAATTTGCCGGAAGTTGTCTGGGTTTTCCCAGGCTAACAGCGCGTCAGAGGACGCAAGTATTTGTTTTTATGTTCTGTTTTTCCAGTGTGTGTGTGTGTGTGTTTAACTGGGGCTCTGTTTGAATGACACACAATATAAACAATCATGGTTTGCCTAATTGGTAATTAATCAGGATCCCTGATTAGAGGTGATCAATTACAGGCGTCTAAAGAACACACAGTTAGCGGCGCACTCACGCTGATCTAAACAGAAATACACAGCGAGTAAAACTGACTCAAAACAAAAATGTTCAGTTGCTAATAAAATATATGCATCAAATACACTGCAAATTGGTTTTGTTTTTCCTCAGTATTTCTGTGTACAAATATCTAAACATTCTTAAATCAAGATACATTTACTGGAGAAGCAACATGACTGAAGGTTTTTATGTTGGTTTTAATGACTGAAGTGACTTTATGCTCAAAACGAAGAAATATCTGGCAATGGGTCAAAGAAATAAACTTAATTCAAAGGGAGAAAAAGATTATTTTTCTAAACCCATTAGCAATTAATATTAATTTTAATGTGGAGAATGTATAAGAATATAGTAAATAAAGAATAGAAAATGAGAATACAGTGAATAAAGTGCACACTGGACTTCAATATTTCAGAGTGTGTGTTATATGGTGCTAACGTGACTCTGAAAGACTGTGTTTTCTCCCTCGTCCATGATGTCGCTCTGTGTCTTTATCTCTGCCTCTGAATCTGGGTTATTTTCTGCTGTCACCATCATTTTCTGCTGAAAACATAAACCCATAATATCAGGCACAGTGTCTCTTTCTCTCTCTCTCTCTCTCTCTCTCTCTCTCTCTCTCTCTCTCTCTCTCTCTCTCTCTCTCTCTCTCTCTCTCTCTCTCTCTCTCTCTCTCTCACACACACACACACACACCTCATGCATACACATGACTCTCTCTCTCTCACACACACACACACACACCTCATGCATACACATGACTCTCTCTCTCTCTCTCTTTCTCTCTCTCTCACACACACACACACACACACACACCATGCATACACATGTCTCTCTCTCTCACACACACACATAACTCTCTCTCTCCCTCTCTCTCTCACACACACACACACACACACACACACACACACACACACACACACATGACTCTCTCTCTCTCATACACACACACACGACTGTCTCTCTCTCTCTCTCACACACACACACACACAACTCTCTCTCTCACTCACACACACACACATGACTCTCTCTCTCTCTCTCACACACACACACACACACACCTCATGCATACACATGTCTCTCTCTCACACACACAACTCTCTCTCTCTCACACACACACACCTCAGGCATACACATGACTCTCTCTCTCTCTCACACACACACACACCTCATGCATACACATCTCTCTCTCTCTCTCACACACACACAACTCTCTCTCTCTCTCTCTCACACACACACACACACACACACACAAACACATGACTCTCTCTCTCTCTCTCTCTCTCTCTCTCACACACACACACACACACTCTCCTCATGCATACACATGTGTTTTTATAGTAGTATTTCTACAACACAACTAGTTCGGCTCTGGTTAATGACACAAAAACACTGTGTTGTGTTGTGTGTGTCTTTGAAAGGGAGGGAGAACTGAATTTATTCTCTCCACGTGTAACAGAGGGAAAGAGAAATGAGCCGATGTGTACAGAGACACAGACCGTGAAATACTCGACATTTGATACATCATTTAATTTCATTTGGGTTTAAAAATGTAGGGAAATTCATCTACGTGTCGTGTACATATAGCTGCAGCTGCAGTCCTGCGTGTGGAAATGGAGAATAAATCATGGAGAAAAATACGGAGAGATACGAGACACGGCTGAGACGCAAACAGAGAATACGAATATGAGGAGGCTGAACATCCTGAAGTATATCAGCGAGAAGATAAACAGCAGAAAATGAGACTATGGTAAAGAAAATGCAGAAAATAAAAGTGCAGGAAATATGATAATATAGTGAATAAAATGCAGAAAATAAAAGAAGACAGCAAATAAAGTGCAGGAAATATGAGAATACAGTAAATAGTGCATAAATGATCAGAATACAGTAAATACATGGCATAAATATGAGAATACAGCAAATAAGGTGCATAAAATATGAGAATATAGTGCATAAAATGCAGATGATAAAGGTAGACAGTAAATAAAGTGCAGAAAATATGATAATACAGTAAATAAAGGCCATAAATGATCAGAATACAGTAAATACATGGCAGAAAATATGAGAATACAGTAAATAAAGGCCATAAATGATCAGAATACAGTAAATACATGGCAGAAAATATGAGAATACAGCAAATAAAGAGCAGAAAATATGAGAATACAGCAAATAAAGTGCAGAAAATATGAGAATACAGGAAATAAAGGCCATAAATGATCAGAATACAGTAAATACATGGTAGAAAATATGAGAATACAGCAAATAAAGTGCAGAAAATATGAGAATACAGCAAATAAAGAGCAGAAAATATGAGAATACAGGAAATAAAGGCCATAAATGATCAGAATACAGTAAATACATGGTAGAAAATATGAGAATACAGCAAATAAAGTGCAGAAAATATGAGAATACAGCAAATAAAGAGCAGAAAATATGAGAATACAGCAAATAAAGCGCAAAATATTTGAGAATAAAGTAAATAAATTGCAGAAAATATGAGAATACAGGAAATAAAGGCCATAAATGATCAGAATACAGTAAATACATGGCAGAAAATATGAGAATACAGCAAATAAAGTGCAGAAAATATGAGAATACAGCAAATAAAGTGCAGAAAATATGAGAATACAGCAAATAAAGTGCAGAAAATATGAGAATACAGGAAATAAAGGCCATAAATGATCAGAATACAGTAAATACATGGTAGAAAATATGAGAATACAGCAAATAAAGTGCAGAAAATATGAGAATACAGCAAATAAAGAGCAGAAAATATGAGAATACAGCAAATAAAGTGCAAAATATTTGAGAATAAAGTAAATAAATTGCAGAAAATATGAGAATACAGGAAATAAAGACCATAAATGATCAGAATACAGTAAATACATGGCAGAAAATATGAGAATACAGCAAATAAAGTGCAGAAAATATGAGAATACAGCAAATAAAGAGCAGAAAATATGAGAATACAGCAAATAAAGTGCAAAATATTTGAGAATAAAGTTAATAAATTGCAGAAAATATGAGAATACAGGAAATAAAGACCATAAATGATCAGAATACAGTAAATACATGGCAGAAAATATGAGAATACAGAAAATAAAGTGCAGAAAATATGAGAATACAGCAAATAAAGAGCAGAAAATATGAGAATACAGCAAATAAAGTGCAAAATATATGAGAATAAAGTAAATAAATTGCAGAAAATATGAGAATACAGGAAATAAAACGTAGTCAATATTAGTGTGTGTAATGTAGTATGTAGTATGTATGCATGCATGCAGTGTGTGCGAGTCCCAGTGATAAGAATGAGACTGTAAAAGAATAAAGCAGAAAGGATGAAGGTTTTTATCCTCACCGCAGTGAACTTGACTGTCTCAGCTGGTGTGTGTGTGTGTGTGTTCACTGCTGAAGGACTCTTGAGCTTCAGCTTGGCAGTGTGTGTGTCTCATAACTTCACTGACCTTCACTCCATTAACACTCATCTCTGTCTGATAAGACCCCGGTCTGCTATCTGGACCATTTTACCCAAGAGTCTGTAGGAGTGTGTGTTTGAGAAAGTGTGAGGTGATACAGAGGACGGGCTTTAAATGGAAACATACAGAGAGAAAGACAAGTGTCACACACACACACACTGATAAGGACACGTCCACTGCACTTACAGTAGGAAACCAGAGAAACACATGTTTGGACCAAGTGTGAGACGTGTGTGTGTGTGTGTGTGTGTGTCGCAAACAATGTTAGGTATAAGACATGCATTGTTACCTTTATCCACGTCTGTGGCCACCAGACACTGGACCTGATTGAGAACAGACAAGTGTAGCAAACAGAGACGAAGCGGTTAGCGAGGACTCGATTCATGCAGAAAAAAAGGCTGCATTTATTTGATCAAAAATACAGGAAAAATATAGAAATATTATTAGAATGTAAATCATCAGTTTTCTATGTGAATATATAGTCAAATGTAATTTATTCCTGTGATCAAAGCTGAATTTCAGCATCATAACTCCAGTCTTCAGTGTCACATGACCCTTCAGAAATCACTCTAATATGAGGATCTGATGCTCAAGAAACATTTATGATTATTATCAGTCTTGAAAACAATTTCATATAAAAAACAAACAAACATATTTTGGTGGAAACCGTGATGCATTTTATTTCTTTGAGGAATAGAAAGTGAATCTTTAGTAACATCATAAATGTCTGTACTGTCACTTTTGATCAGTTTAATGAGTCTAAACTAAAAACATAAAAAACTTTTTTATTACTTGAAATCAACATTAACTGAAATAAAACATAAAAAAAATATTTTGCTTTAGTAAATCTGTATCTTCACAATATCCGCTTTTTCCCCCGTCTCAGAAAATCCCAGAAGGGAAATTCAATATAAAAGTAATTTGCAGTTTATGGCGAAATTTAATTATCATTATCGCTTTAATAAGTTGTAGAAATCACTCGTTTATAGATTTTAGATTCATACGGAAAAAGATGAAACCTTGATGATGTCATCAGAGGAGGAATCCGGTTAAATATATTTAATTAATCTCATTTATTATAAATGAGATGAAGCTAAACCGATGATTCGTGAGATGTTGTACGCTGTAAACGTGTGCCAGAACTAAACTCACAGAGCGATTCCGGCGAATACTAATGAGATCACGTTGAAATATGTTTTCTAAAAGGCCCTCGGCTCATCTCTCACACGATATTATAATATATAAACAATATTCGGTCTGCGTCGGCGACTCTGTGTTGAACAGATAAAGAGAAACTCTGCTGATAAACGACTCAAACGTCTGTGTGAATAATCTCGGGGTTTCATCTGACACTTCTGGCCTTCTTTAAGAGACTGAAGTAATTTAAATTATGGCTCATAAACAATATGATAACAGCACTGAATACTCCAGCTGCATAATATGCTTATGAAGATGAACAACATTCTGAAACTTTTTCTGGAAATATTGACAATGGTTTAATATATTTTGTTAATTACATATTTCTTCACTATGTCATTTTGTAATTAATGATATTAATTAATTAATTAATTGATAAATTCCTATTTCATGTGATATTCCCAGTCCTCCATAATAAACAAAGTAATTTATCACAATCAGATTTTATTACTTTGATGTATAAAATTTCAAATTGTAAAAAAAACAAAAAATACTTTAAATACTTTTCAAGTACTTACAATGGTTTAATATACTTTTTGTTTATTTTTTCTTAATTATTTAAATGTTTTTTTGGCATGCCATTTTGTAAATAAATTAATGATTTTAATAATTGATTTGATCAATTCTGTGGAGGGGTACGAGAGTATTAACTGAGATATAATAATAAATGATGCAGTTTAAAGTCCTTATGCAGAAATATCACAATCCAGTATTCAAGAGAGTTATGCAATAAACATAAATACGAGTCTCTCTCGTTCTCTCTATCGACCCTGCAGGGAACAAGTGACATTAAAAAGCTCCTGATTCCACAGCCTCTCTCCACACACACACACACACTCACACACACACACACACACACACACACAGGTTTACATAGCTCCGTCAGTAGAAGTAATGGTTTTTATACTGTACACTACAAACTGTATATTCTTTCCTCTTGCACTAAACCTACCCATCACACACACACACACACACACACACACTAACCCGACCCATCACACACACACACACACACACACACACACTAAACCTACCCATCACACACACACACACACACACACACACACACACACACACTAGCCCAACCCATCACACACACAAACACACACACACTAACCCGGCCCCTAAACATACCCATCACACACACACATTTCTGAAAGTTTATGTGTTGTGTGTGTGTCTGCGCGAGTGTGTCTTTGATTGTGTATGTGTGTGTGCGAGTGTGACTGTGTATGTGTGTGTGCGAGTGTGTCTTTGATTGTGTATGTGTGTGTTCGAGTGTGACTGTGTATGTGTGTGTGTGTGTGTGGGCGAGTGTGTCTTTGATTGTGTATGTGTGTGTTTGAGTGCGACTGTGTATGTGTGTGCGAGTGTGACTGTGTATGTGTGTGCGCGAGTGTGTCTTTGATTGTGTATGTGTGTGTTCGAGTGTGACTGTGTATGTGTGTGTGTGTGTGTGGGCGAGTGTGTCTTTGATCGTGTATGTGTGTGTTTGAGTGCGACTGTGTATGTGTGTGCGCGAGTGTGTCTTTGATTGTGTATTTGTGTGTGTGAGTGTGACTGTGTATGTGTGTGCGCGAGTGTGTCTTTGATTGTGTATGTGTGTGTTCGAGTGTGACTGTGTATGTGTGTGTGTGTGGGCGAGTGTGTCTTTGATTGTGTATGTGTGTGTTTGAGTGCGACTGTGTATGTGTGTGCGAGTGTGACTGTGTATGTGTGTGCGCGAGTGTGTCTTTGATTGTGTATGTGTGTGTTCGAGTGTGACTGTGTATGTGTGTGTGTGTGTGTGGGCGAGTGTGTCTTTGATTGTGTATGTGTGTGTTTGAGTGCGACTGTGTATGTGTGTGTGTATTTGTGTGTGCGAGTGTGACTGTGTATGTGTGTGTGCGCGAGTGTGTCTTTGATTGTGTATGTGTGTGTTCGAGTGTGACTGTATGTGTGTGTGTGTGTGCGCGAGTGTGTCTGATTGTGTGTGTGTGTGTGTGTGCGCGAGTGTGACTGTGTATGTGTGTGTTCGCGAGTGTGTCTTTGATTGTGTATGTGTGTGTTCGAGTGTGACTGTGTATGTGTGTGTGTGCGCGAGTGTGTCTGATTGTGTGTGTGTGTGTGTGTGCACGAGTGTGACTGTGTATGTGTGTGTGTGCGCGAGTGTGTCTGATTGTGTGTGTGTGTGTGTGTGTGTGCACGAGTGTGACTGTGTATGTGTGTGTGTGCGAGTGTGACTGTGTATGTGTGTGCGCGAGTGTGTCTTTAATTGTGTATTTGTGTGTGCGAGTGTGACTGTGTATGTGTGTGTGTGTGCGCGCGAGTGTGTCTTTGATTGTGTATGTGTGTGTGTGCGCGAGTGTGTCTGATTGTGTGTGTGTGTGTGTGTGTGTGTGCGCGAGTGTGACTGTGTATGTGTGTGTGTGCGCGAGTGTGACTGTGTATGTGTGTGTGTGTGCGAGTGTGACTGTGTATGTGTGTGCGCGAGTGTGTCTTTGATTGTGTATTTGTGTGTGCGAGTGTGACTGTGTATGTGTGTGTGTGCGCGAGTGTCTTTGATTGTGTATGTTTGTGCGAGTGTGACTGTGTATGTGTGTGTGTGCGCGAGTGTCTTTGATTGTGTATGTGTGTGTTCGAGTGTGACTGTGTATGTGTGTGTGTGTGCGCGCGAGTGTGTCTTTGATTGTGTATGTGTGTGCGAGTGTGACTGTGTATGTGTGTGTGTGCGCGAGTGTGTCTGATTGTGTGTGTGTGTGTGTGTGTGTGCGCGCGCGAGTGTGACTGTGTATGTGTGTGTGTGCGAGTGTGACTGTGTATGTGTGTGCGCGAGTGTGTCTTTGATTGTGTATTTGTGTGTGCGAGTGTGACTGTGTATGTGTGTGTGTGCGCGAGTGTCTTTGATTGTGTATGTGTGTACGAGTGTGACTGTGTATGTGTGTGTGCGCGAGTGTGTCTTTGATTGTGTATGTGTGTGTTCGAGTGTGACTGTATGTGTGTGTGTGTGTGCGCGAGTGTGTCTGATTGTGTGTGTGTGTGCGCGAGTGTGACTGTGTATGTGTGTGCGCGAGTGTGTCTTTGATTGTGTATGTGTGTGTTCGAGTGTGACTGTGTATGTGTGTGTGTGTGTGTGTGCGCGAGTGTGTCTTTGATTGTGTATGTGTGTGCGAGTGTGACTGTGTATGTGTGTGTGTGCGCGAGTGTCTTTGATTGTGTATGTGTGTGTTCGAGTGTGACTGTGTATGTGTGTGTGTGTGCGCGCGAGTGTGTCTTTGATTGTGTATGTGTGTGCGAGTGTGACTGTGTATGTGTGTGTGTGCGCGAGTGTGTCTGATTGTGTGTGTGTGTGTGTGTGTGTGTGTGTGCGTGCGAGTGTGACTGTGTATGTGTGTGTGTGTGTGTGTGTGCGAGTGTGACTGTGTATGTGTGTGCGCGAGTGTGTCTTTGATTGTGTATTTGTGTGTGCGAGTGTGACTGTGTATGTGTGTGTGTGCGCGAGTGTCTTTGATTGTGTATGTGTGTGCGAGTGTGACTGTGTATGTGTGTGTGCGCGAGTGTGTCTTTGATTGTGTATGTGTGTGTTCGAGTGTGACTATATGTGTGTGTGTGTGTGCGCGAGTGTGTCTGATTGTGTGTGTGTGTGTGTGTGTGCGCGAGTGTGACTGTGTATGTGTGTGCGCGAGTGTGTCTTTGATTGTGTATGTGTGTGTTCGAGTGTGACTGTGTATGTGTGTGTGTGTGCGCGCGAGTGTGTCTTTGATTGTGTATGTGTGTGCGAGTGTGACTGTGTATGTGTGTGTGTGCGCGAGTGTGTCTGATTGTGTGTGTGTGTGTGTGTGTGCGCGCGAGTGTGACTGTGTATGTGTGTGTGTGTGTGTGCGAGTGTGACTGTGTATGTGTGTGCGCGAGTGTGTCTTTGATTGTGTATTTGTGTGTGCGAGTGTGACTGTGTATGTGTGTGTGTGCGCGAGTGTCTTTGATTGTGTATGTGTGTGCGAGTGTGACTGTGTATGTGTGTGTGTGCACGAGTGCGTCTTTGATTGTGTGTGTGTGTGTGCGAGTGTGTGTGTGTGTAAGGGGATTTGACTCAGATTTGAACAGTAACAAAAGCATTTTAAATCCAGACTGCTCTGAGATCAGTGACCTGGTGAATCTGCAGAGAGGATTACAGAAACACACACACACACACACAGAAAGCGAGCGAGAGATAAATGAAGGAGTTCATGCATGTGGGATTGGAGCTCTTCCTGCTGTAGGTCGGGTCGGTACGGTGTGGTTTTGTTCAGGGTTTATAGATTCTGTGAGGTCGACCACAAACATCAGGAGATACGAGGGAAAACCTTGTTATATTATTATTTATACATTGTTATTTTATACTCATAATTATATTGTGTGCCTGTCTCCACAAGAGCTCCTAACACACTGTTTACTGCACACTACACACTATATAACAGGGTTATTACCGTTAACTAAAACTATTAAAACATTTCTGTTCATTGAAATCAAGCGGAAATAACATAAAATATAAATATTAGTTGAAAAACAAACTACACAAAAATTAGCAACACTGCATTGGCATTAAACAGAATTAAGTTTGAATTGAAGCACTAAAATTATACATTTAAAACTAAACTGAAAATAAATTGAACAAACACCTATATCTAAAAAAAAAAAAACATAAAAATTAATAACATGACAAAAGCAGGTAACGGAATTACTTAAAATGAAACTAAATTTAAAATGAAAGCTAATTCAAAACTGTAATGACACTGGCACACAAATTTAAATCGGATCGCGTGTTTAAAGTTTAATGTTTGGAATCACAGGCATGCTGATTATCTGTGACATCACAGCAGACATGATGATGCGTTAACGACGATGATGTCACACACACACACACACACACACACACGTCTCACCGTACACTGGTAATTAGCTTTAAAAGAGAACCGTAAACAGAAAGGACGCAGAAGTGAGAGTGAGTCACATGGGTTATTGATTACACATTCACTCATGATTGGTTATTGATCACTGAACTGATGACCTCACTAGTGTGTTGTTCCCTCATATTTACTTGTTCATTAATATGCAAAAGTGTCCGTGATGAAGGGTAAAGCATCTATGGATCATTTATAGCCTACAGACTATTAATAAAGGCTTCATATGTCTCATGTATAAGGAGATCCCAGAATGCATTGCAACAAGCTCAGTGAAAAATGCCTTCAATACCTTTTTTTTTTTTAAATGATAGTTTCACCCAATATTTTATGTTTATTAATTTAACTTTGTGAAGCCTGACATATGAAATAATAGTCATAAAAAAATCTAACTTTTTGAAATGACAAAATATGTGTTTTATGTTTTAAATCAGGCTCATATAGTGAGAATATGGAGGAAAAAATAAATAAGCAAAAATATGCAATTTAATGCAGATATTGTGTTTTTTATATATAGCCAAAAATAATGTAATGCATGAAAATGTAAATCAATGATATCTTTAAACTTAAATGAAATGCATATAAATATCAGTCATCACTTTATATCTCCCAATAATATAGTCTTATTATAATACTTAGCTTATGATCAAAGCTGTCGTTTTAAAATATTATAATGCAATGCAATAGATTGACAGATGAACAAATAAACCGTCCTCGAAATCCATATTTTTCTGAAAAATGATGTCGGGATAATGAAGTGAAGCTAAGCTGCTGTGTTCATCTTGAAATATTACGTACAATATCAAAGTTATTCTTACGTTTACTTGATAAAAATCCAGATTTCACAGCAAAAAGACTCGAGCTGAAGGAGGACGTTTGTTCAGTTATACTAAAAGACTTTTACTTGCTAATAAAGTCTAAACTGTCAATCAGAGACAGAAGGACTGGAGGAGAATGAGTGCGACTGGTTTAATCTACAGTTTTTATCAATTTTGAGGCTTTTATGATCAGTATCTTTATGCATTCTTAGTTTAGTGAAAACGAGTCTCCCGTGTGTCTCAAATAATTCACATACAGTCAAACCAAAAATGATTCAGACACCAGATATAATTTTTGATATTTTTTACTCGTGTGTGCAGGACACTATAGTTCATTTATGTAAGTGAGGAGAGCAAAATAAAGTAAACTGACATATTATACACAGAAACTCTTCATACAGTGACTACCAGTAAAATTATATAAAATTTGGGATCAAATATTCTTCCTCCACTTTGAGCTGATCATGTTTTCTTCAGTGTGTTTTCTGTAGTTGCTAATGCTCTTTTTACACACACACTGAACAACATGAAGCATTGCTTGGTCACTGGTTGAGCTAAACTGGTATTATCTAATTGTGTAGTTAAATTTAACAGCTGACAGATATTCAACATAACTCATGTGTGAGGGTCTAACAGAAGGACGGACAAAACCAGTCAAATATCCACTGAGTTCATAACTCTCCATTTTCTAAACTATAGCGAATAAACTGATAATGTGAGAAACGTTGAAGGTGTCTGAATATATTTTGGTTTGACGGTATGTAAAACTGTTTTCCTCTTAAGGCAGTGCAGAAAACGGGGTTTAAAACAGAGCGTTTCTCTCTCTCTCTCTCTCTCTCTCTCTCTCTCTCTCTCTCTCTCTCTCTCTCAGATTCAAGTACACAGACACAATCCAGTGTGTAGGAAGTGTGTGTGTGTGTGTGTGTCTGTAAAGCATTGACTGCGATTGACTGCGGCTCAGGCTTTTAGAGCGGCTCGTCTGAGAGCCATAATTGAGGTGATGTTGTTTAAAAAGCTCTCAGGAGCCGAGAGAGAGACAAGAGGACAGAGAGAGAGAGAGACAAGAGGACAGAGAGAGACACAGAGAGAGAGAGAGAGAGAGAGAGAGAGAGAGAAGAGGACAGAGAGAGAGAGAGAAAGAGACAAGAGGACAGAGAGAGAGAGAGAGAGAGAGAGAGAGAGAGGATGGCACAGATGATCAGAAGAGACGGATGGAAGCGTGTGCATTAACAAGCAATTCACAATTCATGACCACACGCACACTGAGATCTGAAAGAGATCACATGACACGATTCCCGGCGACAGCCACAGACGCAGGTGTTTTTCAGTCAGACCTCGTGTGTTTGTAGTTTGTGTAATCTCGATTCAAACACACACATGATCTTATTTCTAAATCACAGTGATTCGGCTCTGTCTAAATTTAAGTACGATCACCCTGATTCAGATCTGTGTTCTGATCCAGAGAGAGTCGTCATGTACAGAGTGAAACAGCTTCACTAACAGTCTTTTCAACCACAGTATCATTATTTCTGTGTTATAATAATTCACATTATCACAGAAATACTGCCATAAAAGTTTATAGTTCAGATATAAACACTGATGTCTACAGTAGTGATCAAAATAGAGCAAATCACCTTATGAAAGTAACTTGACGCTTCAAGTAAAGATTGTATCAATTACATCGTTACACCAGTAGGCGGCGACAAGAGACTGTTTGTCATTGAATCATTCAAGAGATTCATTTAAAAAGTCTCATTCATCCAGTTATGAAACAAGTGAAATCATTATGAGTGAGTCATTGAATCATTCATTCAAGAGATTTGTTGAAAATCGCTGATTCATCTAGAAATGAAACAAGAGAAATCTTTACAAGTGAGTCTTTGAATAATTAATACAAGAGATTCGTAAAAAAATAAATAAACCTGATTCATCCAGTAATGAAATAAGTGAAGCCTTTATGAGTGAGTCATTGAATCGTTCATTCAAGAGATTCATTGATTCATCCAGTAATGAAACAAGTAAAGCCTTTATGAGTGAGTCATTGAATCGTTCATTCAAAAGATGAATTGATTCATCTAGTAATGAAACAAGTGAAGCCTTTATGAGTGAGTCATTGAATCGTTCATTCAAGAGATTCATTGATTCATCTATTAATGAAACAAGTGAAGCCTTTATGAGTGAGTTATTGAATCGTTCATTCAAGAGATTCATTGATTCATCTAGTAATGAAACAAGTGAAGCCTTTATGAGTGAGTCTTGAATCGTTCATTCAAGAGATTCATTGATTCATCCAGTAATGAAACAAGTGAAGCCTTTATGAGTGAGTTATTGAATCGTTCATTCAAGAGATTCATTGATTCATCCAGTAATGAAACAAGTGAAGCCTTTATGAGTGAGTCATTGAATTGTTCATTCAAGAGATTCATTGATTCATCTAGTAATGAAACGTCTCGGTTACGGATGTAACCCTCGTTCCCTGAGTAGGGAACGGAGACGTTACGTCGGATGACGGAGAATGGGGGGTTTCGCCAGAAAGCCAATCCTCTTCGAGTATTAAAAAACGAGCCAATGGCAAAGAAATGCCATGGGTCTGCCGCCTCACCGCGTGAGTATTTAAGGAGAGACACCTGCAACAGCAGATCATGTCTTCGCTGAGGAGCCGAGACTGAACTCAGGCGTCGACCCAGCGGTACAGCGGAAGTGGCACGGAGACGTAACGTCTCCGTTCCCTACTCAGGGAACGAGGGTTACATCCGTAACCGAGACGTTCCCTTTCGTAGTCACTCCGAGTTACGTCGGATGACGGAGAATGGGGGTCCCCGTGTAATCACGCCACCTTCACAGCTGTCTTCCAGTGCCCTGCGAAGTCTGACCTCCCTGTCGTGATGTAGGCACGGACGAAGGAGTCCTACTAACACAGGAATACCAAGGTACACTGGGAAGCATATCTCAGGGGAGATATGCCGCAGCATGCCTACCCGTAGGGAGGACTTAAGAATACACATATGGCCCGAGGGGGCTTCATATGGAGGAACACTGGAGTGACCAGCTCGTAGGGTGGCATCTACTTTCAACTCCAGGAGTGGCAGGTGACTTGCCGAGGGAAAGACACATGCTCAAAGAGGCTTACAGTGGAGAATACACATGTGGGGGTTACTCGGAGGAGGAACCATGCACACGGAGGCACCTAGCCGACGCACAGGCAATAGACACTGGCGCCAGCGTCAACAGTGCTGGAGGAACTCAGGGCTTCAGAGGGGAAGGCTCACCTGAGGAAATATCGCACGTATCCAGTCCGTGGAGTGGAATGGCGAGCAAGCGAGACACTTAACAGCTCCCATGTTAGCTTGAAAAAGACATGGGCGGAGACTGGCTCCACTCGGAGATTGTAGAATCTGGCGAATGTGTTAGGTGTCGCCCAGCCTGCAGCTCTGCAGATGTCTGTTAGCGAGGCGCCACGCGCTAAAGCCCAAGAGGACGCCACATGGTCGACCTTGCTGCTGGTATGCCAAAGCAATTGCGTCCACTATCCAGTGAGACAACCTTTGTTTGGAGAGAGCCTTTCCCTTCAGCTTCCCACCATAACAGACAAAGAGCTGGTCTGAGGTCCTGAAACACTGCGTCTTGTCTACGTAAGCACGGAGTGCGCGTACTGGACAGAGCAGTACCAAGGCTGGGTCTGCCTCCTCCCGGGGCAGCGCTTGCAGGTTCACCACCTGGTCCCGGAAGGGAGTGGTGGGAACCTTGGGCACATATCCGGGCCGGGGTCTCAGGATCACGTGAGAGAGGCCGGGCCCGAACTCCAGGCACGCTTCGTCAACGGAGAATGCGTGCAGGTCCCCTACCCTCTTGATGGAGGCCAACGCAACCAGGAGCGCTGTCTTCATTGACAGGATCTTAAGCTCAGCTGATTGCAGAGGCTCAAATGGAGCCCTCTGCAGGGCACTTAAGACCACTGAGAGGTCCCAAGAGGGAACGAGAGGAGGGCGAGGAGGATTCAGTCTCCTCGCTCCTCTCAGGAACCTGAGGATCAGGTCGTGCTTTCCAAGAGACTTACCTTCAACTGCTTCGTGATATGCGGCGATAGCGGCCACATACACCTTCAGGGTGGAGGGAGACAGCCTTCGCTCCAACCCGTCTTGCAGGATGGAAAGCACAACGCTGATCGAGCATCTCCTGGGGTCTTCTCGGCGAGAAGAGCACCAGTTAACGAAGAGGTTCCACTTCAACGCATAGACATGTCTCGTGGACGATGCTCTAGCGGAAGTGATGGTAGCCGCCACCGCTGGTGGCAGGGTACTCAAACCTGCCTCGTCCCGTCCAGGAGCCACACGTGGAGTCTCCAAAGATCGGGACGAGGGTGCCATAGGGTGCCCCGTCTATGAGAAAGGAGGTCCTTCCTCAGAGGAATTGGCCAAGGAGGTGCTGTCGCGAGGAGTATCAGTTCGTAGAACCAGGTCTTGGTGGGCCAGTATGGGGCGACCAATATGACCTGCTCCTCGTCCTCCTTGATCTTGCACAGAGTACGTGCGAGAAGGCTCACTGGGGGAAACGCATACTTGCGTAGGCCCTGCGGCCAGCTGTGCACCAGTGCATCCGTGCCGAGCGTGCCCTCGGTCAGGGAGTAATACAGGGCGCAATGGGATGAGTCGTGGGAGGCAAACAGATCTATCTGTGCGTCCCCGAACTGGTCCCATATCAGCTGGACCGACTGGGGATGGAGTCTCCATTCGCCAGAGGTTGGCCGGAGCCGTGACAGCTCGTCGGCTGCAAGGTTCCGCACTCCTGGAATGTAAATAGCACGAAGGGACCTCAGGTGCTTCTGACTCCATAAGAGGAGGTGGCGTGCGAGTTGCGACATACGGCGAGAGCGTAGACCACCCTGACGGTTGATGTACGCTACAGTCGCGGTATTGTCCGAGCGGACAAGTACGTGTTGACCCAGGAGCAACGCGTGGAAGCGGTGCAGGGCAAGGCGTACTGCTAGCAACTCGAGGCAATTGACATGCATGAGGCGCTGGGGTCCTGTCCAGGAGCCCGCGGCTGCATGTCCATTGCACATGGCGCCCCAGCCCGTGGCAGAGGCATCTGTGGAGACGACAACATGCCTGGAAACTCGTTCTAGGGGAACTCCGGCCCGTAGAAAGCTGAGGTTCCGCCACGGGGTGAAGGTCTGACGGCAGGTCGGAGTTATTGGAACTCTGAGCGTACCGCGATGCCATGCCCACCTCGGGACCCGATCGCGAAGCCACAGCTGAAGCGGTCTCATATGAAGCAATCCGAGTGGCGTTGCCGCGGCTGCGGATGCCATATGCCCCAGGAGCCTCTGAAAAAGTTTCAGTGGGACCGCACTCTTGCCCTCGAACTGTCGAAGACAAGTCAGCAGTGAGTGTGCGCGCTCGCTCGTAAGCTGCGTGGACATGGCGACCGAGTCTATCTCCATACCGAGAAAAGAGATCCTCTGCACGGGGCAAAGTTTGCTCTTCTCCCAGTTGACCCGAAGGCCCAGACGGGCTAGGTGCCGGAGCACAAGGTCTCTGTGTTCGCAAACCTGATCTCGAGAGTGAGCTAATATTAGCCAGTCGTCGAGATAATTCAGGATGCGAACCCCGTGTTCGCGTAGGGGAACAAGGGCTGCCTCGACGACCTTCGTAAAGACGCGAGGAGACAGAGCCAACCCGAATGGGAGAACCGCGTACTGGTATGCCTGCCCCTCGAAAGCAAACCGAAGAAACGGTCTGTGTCGAGGTAAAATGGAGACATGAAAGTAGGCGTCCTTCAGGTCTATCGCTGCAAACCAATCCTGTGGCCGCACGCATGCGTTTGGCCGTGAGCATCCTGAACGGCAGCCTGTGAAGGGAGCGGTTCAGGACGCGCAAGTCCAGGATTGGCCGTAACCCACCGGTTTTCTTGGGGACAATGAAGTAGGGGCTGTAGAACCCTGACCTCATCTCGGCTGGAGGGACAGCCTCGATTGCACCCTTCGCCAGCAGGGTAGCAACCTCTGCTCTCATGATCGGGGCATTGCCACCGACCATAGTAAAGCGGACTCCCCTGAAGCGGGGAGGAGACCGTGCGAACTGAATCGCATAGCCGAGCCTGATAGTTCGGGCGACCCAACGGGACAGATTGGGGAGCTCTAACCAAGCCCCCAAAAACTGATCCAGCGGAATCATCCGAGCCACAGGCGTCCCCCCGGAGGGGCAGCGAGGCGGAGTGACCGGCACAGGCAAGGGTGGCATAGCGGCCCTGAGCGTGTGCACAGCCAAGCTCCGCGCCCTGACAGAGGAGACCAGGGAAGGACCAGCGTTCCACGGGGGTCTGCTCTGCCAGGGGTCTGGCGATAGAGGGGGATGAGAGTGGTGTGGTCCGGGGACGGCACGCACTGTCATCCTCGCCCTCAGAGACAGAGGAGGACGAGAGTGGCGAGGCACGGGGGCGTCGCGCACTGTCATCCGGCTCTGTGTGCTCAGTGATGGACATTTCGGTTCTTTCTTTAACCACATTAGGGTGCTGCCCACCCGTGGGTGAGCAGCGGGGAGTGGAGAACAAAAGATTCTCCCCCGGCCCTCCACCGGGGGAAGGAGGGGGCCTGCAACCGCCTCCTGTGAAAAAACCGACACCATCACTGAGCAGCCCGTCTCAGGAGCGCCGCTTGGCCTGGCGTTTAGCGGGGCGCGGGGCCTGAGGGGGCTGGGACGCCTTCCTGCGGCTTCCTCCACGACGCGGCCCGGGTGAAGGCTGCTGCTGGGGCAGTGCGGGAGGGGCGGGAGGGCGCCCTCGGCGGCGAGCAGGCTGAGGCGTCTGTGCCGACGGCTGGGTGGAGGCAGCAGCTGGCCGTCGGGGCAGAATGTGTTTTATCGCCTCAGACTGCTTCTGTGCGGTCGAAAACGGCTGGGCGAAGTCTTCAACCGCTCCGCCGAAGAGGCCGGCCTGGGATATGGGAGCATCGAGCAGACGAGTCCGCTCAACGTCCCGCATATCGGCCAGGTTCAGCTATAGGTGACGCTCCTGGACCACATTAGTGGCCATCACCTGACCCAGGGAGCGTGAGGCCACTTTCGTCGCCCGGAGAGCGAGGTCAGTGGCGGCACGCAGTTCGTCGAACGTCCCTGGGTCAGTCCTGCCCTCGTGCATGTCTCTGAGCAGCTGGGCCTGGTAGACCTGTAAGGTGCCCATCGCATGCAGGGCAGCAGCCGCCTGTCCTGCAGCTCTGTGAGACCTCGCCACCATAGATGACGAGAATCTACAGGCCTTGGACGGGTGCTTAGGATTACCACGAGAGGATGCGCTCTGAGGACACAGTTGCATCGCAACAGAGCGCTCCACCGGGGAAATCCCAGTGTACCCATGGGCAGCTGCGCCATCGAGGGGAGGAAAGGCGGAGAAAGCTGACGAGCGTTCACGGGAGGTCAAAGGAGCCTTCCATGATCTCGACAGCTCCTCATGCAGCTCCGGGAAGAAAGGAATTGAGGCCTCAGCCAACCCCAAAGATCATTGAGTCTTAATCTTAGTGTTGGGATGGCCATGTTCCCACAGAAGGAACATGAGTCATCCACGAGAGCTGCTTTAGCGTGTTCAAAGCCCAGACACACAAAGCAGCGCTCGTGCCCATCAGAAGATGACAAATATCAACCGCAACAAGAAGAACACGGGCGAGACATCTTTAAAAAGACGTGCCACGTGCAGCTCTTTTAGGAGAGGAAAAACTCTGCAATGCTGAGGCGACCAGGGAGAAAACACAAAGTCAGGCAGACCACTGCACAGATCGCAGGCAATGTGAAGACTCGCTGGGTACCGCCGTCACACCAACACTGGAGAGTTCGCTCGTCTCGAAGAGGTGAGTCACTTGTAAACTCAGATGTGGCTGTGGAGTGAAGAGGTTCTCTTGGCTCCGAAGCGAAAACATGATCTGCTGTTGCAGGTGTCTCTCCTTAAATACTCACGCGGTGAGGCGGAGATACATTATGCAAATTCCGCAGACCCATGGCATTTCTTTGCCATTGGCTCGTTTTTTAATACTCGAAGAGGATTGGCTTTCTGGCGAAACCCCCCATTCTCCGTCATCCGACGTAACTCGGAGTGACTACGAAAGGGAACAAGTAAAGCCTTTATGACTGAGTGAGTCATTGAATGGTTCATTCAAGAGATTAATTGATTCATCTAGTAATGAATCAGTGAAGTATTCCTGCTGGATTCTATTGCCAAGAAACGTTTTTGGCACAAATATATATATTTTATACTATATACGTTTATGCAAACTTTGTTAATATTTTGTCTAAAGGTTCAATGAACTGTTTCACCTCAAAAAAAAAAAATTCAGACTATTATTTAATTGGCTTTACAGTGTTAAAGTACCATAATGCATGCACAAACAACATATATTTCATTATATTACTGTAGATGTTTACCAGATTTGCGCGGGCATAGAGATGGGGTTTGAGGAACGGGAACGGGAATGCTGGAAATCTTCCAGGTGTATCTGTTAACACAGGGTTAAGCTTTGATTAAAGGGTGAGAGATTGTAGAAGCAGCTTTAGCTTCAGTGTCCCACACACACACACACTAATTTCCCTTTAGCTCGAAAACCTGATCTGTGCTGCAATTAAGATCCGTAAATCACCAGCGCTTCATTACTGCATGACCTCAGCCGAGTTCACTTCTCAAACTCACTGGACGGTCAGTGGACACACACACACACACACACACAGGCGTCTGCGCTGTGATTGGCTCCCGTTGAGACCCGCTCTGCTCTCTGATTAGTCTGTCTCACACAGACACGAATAATAATGCCTGAAACTTCGAGGACGGATGAGCGCTCTCCTCTACACCGGAACAAAGATGCTTGTCAGAAATATGCTGTGTGTGACACGGGATTCGGAAAAGTACAAAATCAATTTTCTGCTGGGTTGCATGAACAAATAGTCAAGTCACCTGATCAGACGTTTCTCACATCACACTTGTTTTTGCCTTCAAAAACAATAATGCAGTGACCTCAAGAAAAACCTTTGCGCTTAGTAAGAAAAAGCTTCAAGATCATCAAAAACATTTTTAGTATAACTTTATAAAACATTTTTTTAATACTAACAAAAATGCATTTTACTGTGCAATATCTAACAGATAAAGCACCAGTTTTATTTTAGTATTATTAATATTTAGAATTAGCTTTTTCTTTTGCATTTTCAGTTTTCTTTTAAATTTTAGTTAAAGTTTTTACTCATTTTGTCATGAACTTTTGTCATTTTTATTAAGTTTTTGTTTAATATTTCTATTTAGCTTTCATTTATTATAATTCCAGTAATAAAACTTAAACTAGTTCGATTTAGTTGCCAAAGGTATTTTTTTCTTTTTGTTAACATTTTTTAACTTTTAAGTTTTTCATGAATTTTATTACTAAAAATGGTTAATTAATACTTTTAGTTTTACTTAATAACAACGATGTAAAGCACACAATGCTAATTAATAGATCATTATTTTTATATCATCTCTGTTAAAAAAATATAAAACAAAAAGAAAATATGATAAAAATATTTGATACAAAATATGTATAAAACCTCTTTAATTAGTCAGTTATTGGATGACTTGTCGACTTGTTATGCCCTAAATTAATACATGATTAACTAACTGTATTTTTCTATGTATATTTCTGAAATGCACTTTCTGTAAAGCTGCTTTGAAACAATATGTATTGTGAAAAGCGCTATACAAATAAATTTGAATTGAATTGACTTGTGACCAATTCCAAAAATAAAATATTAGGTAAAACGAACTACTTCTATTGATATTGAATAAAATATCAATATTTATGGCCAACATTGACAGACACTGGATGAAATCTGTTATGCTTCTAGCATTCGACCAACATGAGTTACTTGTAATGTGTTTCTACTTGTAGACATTCAGCACAATGGTCCTCTATTGCTGTCTTTATTGTTATAAACGCACCGATCGAGTGAACAGCTCACTAGCAACTATCATAAGTCGGACAGAATGAAAAGGCTCAGATGTAGAGCGTGACCTTTAACCCGAGTAATTAAAGCGGAGTCATAAATCTGGACGTTTGTGCAGTTAATTAAGATTCCAGCATGGACGAGGTCACTGCTGTGTGACGCTGAATCTGAACATTAAAACACACACGTCTGGAGATTCGACCCAACTCACTGAAGTGTTTTTACTCTCCACACTGTCAACGCGCTTTAATTAACCAGTGAACTTTCCCTGAGACAACACGCTAACAAGTTCTCCTTCTCTTTCTGGTCTGTCAGCTTAAACAAGAGTTTAAATAAGCTTCTATTTCTGTGCGCAGAGCAAACACACTTCTGGAGTTTTGTGCTCAGATGTTGCTCTTAAGGTGATGATACACTTGGAAACTTTTTGAGCAGTGTTGGCATTAACGGGGAACGAGGTGAGACGCCCACGGCCGATCTGAGTTATCCAGATCGAGATCTGTTGCCCATTCTCAAAGGGAAAGTGCCCAGCCACACTGCCCGTCGTCTTTACACTCCTAAATGGACAGAAGAGGCAGTGGATGCTCATACAAGTAATGTGAATAGCAGCTCAGATCATTTTTGAAGAGAAATGATTCACAAAAACACACTCACTCAATCATACATACTTATACATACACTCACACACACACACACACACACACACACACACACACACACACACACACACACACACACTTATACATATACACACACACTTATACATATACAAAGTAACAAAGTTACACACACACCACACACACACACTCACGCATACATACATACACCCACACACACATACACAATCATATACCCCCCCCCCCACAAACACACACACTCATATAGACACACACACACTCATATACACACACACACACTCATACACACACACAATCATATACCCCCCCCCCACACACTCATTTACACACACACACTCATACACACACACACTCATATACACACACACACACTCATACACACACACACACAATCATATACCCCCCCCCCCACACACACACAATCATAAACCCCCCCCACACACACACACTCATATACACTCATATACACACACACACATTCAAACATTAATTCATATACCCAGACATACATACACACTCACACCCACACACACATTCAAACATTCATTAATATACCCACACATACATACACACTCACACCCACACATTCATTCATACACACACACACACACACTTATACATATACACACACACTTATACATATACAAAGTAACAGTTACACACACACCACACACACACACTCATGCATACATACATACACCCACACACACATACACAATCATATACCCCCCCCCACAAACACACACACTCATATAGACACACACACACACACTCATATACACACACACACTCATACACACACACAATCATATACCCCCCCCCCCACACACACACACACTCATTTACACACACACACTCATACACACACACTCATATACACACACACACACTCATACACACACACACACACACACACAATCATAAACCCCCCCCCCACACACACACTCATATACACTCATATACACACACACACACACACACACACACACACACACACATTCAAACATTAATTCATATACCCAGACATACATACACACTCACACCCACACACACATTCAAACATTCATTAATATACCCACACATACATACACACTCACACCCACACATTCATTCATACACACACACACACATACAGAGACTGCATGAGTGTAAGATGAATAACTCTCACTCCATCTCTCTATCACTTCATCTAATTACTCACAGCATCGCTGTCTAATTCCTCTTCATCAGTTCTCTGAGGAGCTTCTGGGCGCACTGAGTGGACATTAACTCACTCCATTTGTTACGTGGCAGGGTCTTATACACACACACACACACACACACATAGGCACTCACACACACATACTTATACACACACACACACACACACAAACACACACACTCTTATACATATACACACAAACACACACACACACACACTATCAGTGTAATGTATAGACAATATAGCCCCTGTGAGACTCTTCTGTTGATAATGAATAAATAAATAGATTTCACCTTTGACTTGAAGATGCTTCATACACGAACTGCACTGGGAGCGAGCCGTCAGCGCACGGAGGAAATACGCCACACACCCCATAATAATCAACAAACACAGACACACATAACCGGACAAGCATCAAAACACACTGAGTAAAAGATGAGCTCATAATAACAACAGCAGCGTGAATAAAAGCAAGATATGTGGGTACTCCACATTATTTAATGATCCCGCGGTGCATTGTGGGAAACCGGAGATATCACAGTATTACAGTTTTTTTCAATCGCTAACTAGCGCTTACCAATACTTCAGATACTTTTTCTAAACTCTTAACACAGACTCACGCCTACAAAACACAATTGGCCAAATGGTTAATTTTCTTCTCAAAAACACATTTTGTTAAATATATACTAACTCTTCATTTCAAAATAGAACACATCTTTCTCTGCACACACAAACTTTACCAAAACACTGGAAATCTGACTCAAAATAAAATTATTCTGTCAAAGAATAACACTTGTTTTCAATTCATACGGTACATGCAGTCAATCAAAGTACACCAGGTTTCAAAATACTGGCTATTGTTGACAATACAAAAACTGCATAGACTTTTATGTTTCAGTTTTACAGGTATTTGCATGCAAAACATGCAATCCAACCTTTTTACACTAAATTTCTTGGTTGGGAACTGTATGTCCACATGTACAGTAATGTTCACATTCAAAAGCATTCTAGTAAAAAGCAAATCAGTTTTTTTTCCGCTTTACTGTTTACAACAGGAGGTACAGTAGAAACACGGTATGAAAGAACAGAAAAAGTTTTACAGTATTGCTTACAAAAAAAGCACAAAATTACTGTATCTAATCTCTGCGATCTTCAGGGTTAGGCCACATGTTTTCATCAAATATTGCACTTCTGCACCTCTCACTGCATCTCTCACTGCATCTCTCACTGCTCCTGCATCTCTCACTGCTCCTGCATCTCTCACTGCTCCTGCATCTCTCACTGCTCCTGCACCTCTCACTGCATCTCTCACTGCTCCTGCATCTCTCACTGCATCTCTCACTGCTCCTGCATCTCTCACTGCATCTCTCACTGCTCCTGCATCTCTCACTGCTCCTGCATCTCTCACTGCTCCTGCATCTCTCACTGCTCCTGCATCTCTCACTGCTCCTGCATCTCTCACTGCATCTCTCACTGCATCTCTCACTGCATCTCTCACTGCATCTCTCACTGCATCTCTCACTGCATCTCTCACTGCATCTCTCACTGCATCTCTCACTGCTCCTGCATCTCTCACTGCATCTCTCACTGCTCTCACTGCATCTCTCACTGCTCCTGCATCTCTCACTGCATCTCTCACTGCTCCTGCATCTCTCACTGCATCTCTCACTGCTCCTGCATCTCTCACTGCATCTCTCACTGCTCCTGCATCTCTCACTGCATCTCTCACTGCTCCTGCATCTCTCACTGCATCTCTCACTGCTCCTGCATCTCTCACTGCACCTCTCACTGCTCCTGCACCTCTCACTGCTCCTGCATCTCTCACTGCTCCTGCATCTCTCACTGCATCTCTCACTGCATCTCTCACTGCTCCTGCATCTCTCACTGCATCTCTCACTGCTCCTGCACCTCTCACTGCATCTCTCACTGCTCCTGCATCTCTCACTGCATCTCTCACTGCTCCTGCATCTCTCACTGCATCTCTCACTGCTCCTGCATCTCTCACTGCATCTCTCACTGCTCCTGCACCTCTCACTGCTCCTGCATCTCTCACTGCTCCTGCATCTCTCACTGCATCTCTCACTGCTCCTGCACCTCTCACTGCATCTCTCACTGCTCCTGCATCTCTCACTGCATCTCTCTCTGCTCCTGCATCTCTCACTGCATCTCTCACTGCTCCTGCATCTCTCACTGCATCTCTCTCTGCTCCTGCATCTCTCACTGCATCTCTCACTGCTCCTGCATCTCTCACTGCATCTCTCACTGCTCCTGCATCTCTCACTGCATCTCTCACTGCTCCTGCATCTCTCACTGCATCTCTCACTGCTCCTGCATCTCTCACTGCATCTCTCACTGCTCCTGCACCTCTCACTGCACCTCTCACTGCTCCTGCATCTCTCACTGCATCTCTCACTGCTCCTGCATCTCTCACTGCATCTCTCACTGCATCTCTCACTGCTCCTGCATCTCTCACTGCACCTCTCACTGCTCCTGCACCTCTCACTGCTCCTGCATCTCTCACTGCTCCTGCATCTCTCACTGCATCTCTCACTGCTCCTGCATCTCTCACTGCATCTCTCACTGCATCTCTCACTGCTCCTGCATCTCTCACTGCATCTCTCACTGCTCCTGCATCTCTCACTGCATCTCTCACTGCTCCTGCATCTCTCACTGCATCTCTCACTGCTCCTGCATCTCTCACTGCATCTCTCACTGCTCCTGCATCTCTCACTGCATCTCTCACTGCTCCTGCATCTCTCACTGCTCCTGCATCTCTCACTGCTCCTGCATCTCTCACTGCACCTCTCACTGCTCCTGCATCTCTCACTGCATCTCTCACTGCTCCTGCATCTCTCACTGCATCTCTCACTGCTCCTGCATCTCTCACTGCATCTCTCACTGCTCCTGCACCTCTCACTGCATCTCTCACTGCTCCTGCATCTCTCACTGCATCTCTCACTGCTCCTGCATCTCTCACTGCTCCTGCATCTCTCACTGCATCTCTCACTGCTCCTGCATCTCTCACTGCATCTCTCACTGCTCCTGCATCTCTCACTGCATCTCTCACTGCTCCTGCATCTCTCACTGCTCCTGCATTTCTCACTGCTCCTGCATCTCTCACTGCATCTCTCACTGCTCCTGCACCTCTCACTGCATCTCTCACTGCTCCTGCATCTCTCACTGCATCTCTCACTGCTCCTGCATCTCTCACTGCTCCTGCATCTCTCACTGCATCTCTCACTGCTCCTGCATCTCTCACTGCATCTCTCACTGCTCCTGCATCTCTCACTGCATCTCTCACTGCACCTGCATCTCTCACTGCTCCTGCATCTCTCACTGCATCTCTCACTGCTCCTGCACCTCTCACTGCATCTCTCACTGCTCCTGCATCTCTCACTGCATCTCTCACTGCTCCTGCACCTCTCACTGCATCTCTCACTGCTCCTGCATCTCTCACTGCATCTCTCACTGCTCCTGCATCTCTCACTGCTCCTGCATCTCTCACTGCATCTCTCACTGCTCCTGCATCTCTCACTGCATCTCTCACTGCTCCTGCATCTCTCACTGCACCTCTCACTGCTCCTGCATCTCTCACTGCATCTCTCACTGCTCCTGCACCTCTCACTGCTCCTGCTCTTCTCCCTGCATCTCTCACTGCTCCTGCTCTTCTCCCTGCATCTCTCACTGCTCCTGCATCTCTCACTGCTCCTGCATCTCTCACTGCATCTCTCACTGCTCCTGCATCTCTCACTGCTCCTGCATCTCTCACTGCTCCTGCATCTCTCACTGCATCTCTCACTGCTCCTGCTCTTCTCCCTGCATCTCTCACTGCTCCTGCTCTTCTCCCTGGGCCCCTTGCTCTTACTCTTCCTCGTCCAGACATTACAGTGTTTGTCTTTTTCTGTTTCTGTTTCCAAAAACATCACTCCTCAAAGTCCTAATTTTACTGTATAAGTGTCAATGTAATAGAAAAAAAATGGGTAATTTTGGGTTTACCCAACATAAATCAGCTGTGTGTCAATTATTCAATTGTTTGTTTATTGTTTTGCTGAGATATATTGTTTTTGAACTGATATCATTGCAGAAGCAGAGGTTTTTATGCTGTATCTAAGGTTTGGAATATTGTTTTTGCTATTGTGGGATGGTGTGTGTTAACATTCGCAAATACTACAAAAACAATCCATAATTTTGTTGGGAGGTATAACTTGTCTGTTAAGAAAATGTAAGCATTGTGGAAATGTGTTCACTGACTGCATATTGTGTGAAAACGACATGAAATGTCTGAATGGTATGGCCACAAAAGACCGATGCTGTGCTAATTGTGTTTAGAGTTTTGAAAATGTGTCTACTGGCTGGACAAACGCTTGTTAGCGACTGAAAAAAACTGTATTATCCATATTCCATCTCACGTTCAACAGACGTCCAGTTTCAGATGCTGTAGTGCTTATGATTTAATATCTGACAGAAACATCATCTGTCAAACGATAAGAGTTTCCTCACAAACAACAGCAGGAAACTCAAGAATAAAAGAAATTCATTATATATTAAGAGAAACACTAATGTAATGCGCTCACAGGTGTGTGTGCGTGTGTGTGTGTGTGTGTAACACTAATGTAATGCGCTCACAGGTGTGTGTGTGTGTGTGTGTAACACTAATGTAATGCGCTCACAGGTGTGTGTGTGTGTGTGTGTGTGTGTGTGTAACACTAATGTAATGCGCTCACAGGTGTGTGTGTGTGTGTGTGTGTGTGTGTGTGTGTAACACTAATGTAATGCGCTCACAGGTGTGTGTGTGTGTTTAACACTAATGTAATGCGCTCACAGGTGTGTGTGTGTGTGTGTGTAACACTAATGTAATGTGCTCACAGGTGTGTGTGTGTGTAACACTAATGTAATGCGCTCACAGGTGTGTGTGTGTGTGTGTGTGTAACACTAATGTAATGCGCTCACAGGTGTGTGTGTGTGTTTAACACTAATGTAATGTGCTCACAGGTGTGTGTGTGTGTAACACTAATGTAATGCGCTCACAGGTGTGTGTGTGTGTGTCTGTAACACTAATGTAATGCGCTCACAGGTGTGTGTGTGTGTGTCTGTAACACTAATGTAATGCGCTCACAGGTGTGTGTGTAACACTAATGTAATGCGCTCACAGGTGTGTGTGTGTGTGTAACACTAATGTAATGCGCTCACAGGTGTGTGTGTGTGTGTGTGTGTGTGTCTGTAACACTAATGTAATGCGCTCACAGGTGTGTGTGTGTGTGTCTGTAACACTAATGTAATGCGCTCACAGGTGTGTGTGTAACACTAATGTAATGCGCTCACAGGTGTGTGTGTGTGTGTGTGTGTGTCTGTAACACTAATGTAATGCCCTCACAGGTGTGTGTGTGTGTGTGTGTGTGTAACACTAAATTAATGCGCTCACAGGTGTGTGTCTGTGTGTGTGTGTAACACTAATGTAATGCGCTCACAGGTGTGTGTGTGTGTGTGTGTGTGTGTAACACTAATGTAATGCGCTCACAGGTGTGTGTGTGTGTGTGTAACACTAATGTAATGTGCTCACAGGTGTGTGTGTGTGTGTGTGTGTGTGTAACACTAATGTAATGCGCTCACAGGTGTGTGTGTGTAACACTAATGTAATGTGCTCAAAGGTGTGTGTGTGTGTGTGTGTAACACTAATGTAATGTGCTCACAGGTGTGTGTGTGTGTGTGTGTGTGTAACACTAATGTAATGTGCTCACAGGTGTGTGTGTGTGTGTGTGTGTGTGTGTGTGTGTAACACTAATGTAATGTGCTCAAATGTGTGTGTGTGTGTGTAACACTAATGTAATGCGCTCAAAGGTGTGTGTGTGTGTGTGTGTGTGTGTGTGTAACACTAATGTAATGCGCTCAAAGGTGTGTGTTTGTTGAGTAATTTACAAAGGCTTTGAATGCCGCCCAACCAATCAGAATTAAGGACCGGAACTATTCGTTTTATAAACAGTTGCTAATTACTGTGTGCCTATGCACTGGGAAAAATATATATTTTTCTAAGTTTTTTACTGGAGTATGTTTTACAAGAAAATATTTGAGTCTTTCTACCTTGAAATTGCATGTTTAATTAAATTTATTGAATGTATTTGAGCAAAATCTGTTTTTTGATCAACGAACACGTCACAATATTCCTCATTATAATAATTAATGCGCAGAATAAAGGGGCGGGGCCTGGTTGAGTTAGTTAGTAGTGTGTTAAACTGGCGGTTATGGAAAGGGGCGGGACATTTCCCAAACACACTCGAAGCGCTCGACCAATCACAACACACTGCTCCAGCCGACCAATCAGAGCACAGTGTGCTTTCAGAAGGAGGGGCTTCATAGAGACAGGAAGTAAACAGAGCGTTACTGACAGACTGGGAAGAGAGGAGCCGCAACAATGGAGAATATGAGGAGAATAATCAACATTCAAGCAGGAAAACCTAGGAAAATTTATTTCAGTTAACGTTTATTTTTATTTCAAGGAACAAACATGTTTTTAAGGTTTTGGGCTTAGTTAACTATAATAAATGTGTCAGTGAGGCTCCGGGTCCCACAAACCCAGCGGTCGTCCCTCATTATCCCGGTCACTCCTAAAAAACAACCTCATTCGGCTCTGAAATCAACATTCTGCTCAATTAACATGTTCAGATGGATCTGGGGAGCTGTAGTTTGTGTCCCTGATGCACACGAGCAGCTTCACTTTGGCAGAAACAATGGCAACACTAATGGAACATGAGAGGCCTGAAACAATGAGCCTTTACACACGTACTGTAGTGTGTGTGTGTGTGTGTGTGTGTGTTTGTGGTCTCCTGATAAACACCTCCGTGTGCTCATGTTGCTAAAACAGCGGCTTAAGATGTTCACACACACACAAACTCGCACACACACTCATGCACTCGCACACACACTCATGCGCACGCACACACACACACACACACACACACACACACATTCACACGCACGCTATCTAAATGGGGACTCTCCGTAGACGTAATGGTTTTTATACTGTACAAACTGTATATTCTCTCCTCTTACACTAAACCTACCCATCACACACACACACACACACACACACACACACACACACACACACACACTAACCCGACCCCTAAACCTACCCATCAAACACACACACACACACACACACACTAACCCGACCCCTAAACCTACCCATCAACACACACACACACACACACACACACACACACACTAACCCGACCCCTAAACCTACCCATCAAACACACACAAACACACACACACACACACACACACACACTAACCCGACCCCTAAACCTACCCATCAAACACACACAAACACACACACACACACACGCACACATGCTATCTAAATGGGGACTCTCCGTAGACGTAATGGTTTTTATACTGTACAAACTGTATATTCTCTCCTCTTACACTAAACCTACCCATCACTCACACACACACACACACACACACACTAACCCGACCCCTAAACCTACCCATCAACACACACACACACACACTAACCCGACCCCTAAACCTACCCAACACACACACACACACACACACACACACACACACTAACCCGACCCCTAAACCTACCCATCAACACACACACACACACACACACACACACACACACTAACCCGACCCCTAAACCTACACATTAAACACACACACACACACACACTAACCCGACCCCTAAACCTACCCATCAAACACACACACACAAACACACACACAAACCCGACCCCTAAACCTACCCATCAAACACACACACACTAACCCGACCCCTAAACCTACCCATCAAACACACACACACACACACACACACTAACCCGACCCCTAAACCAACCCATCAAACACACACACACACACACACACACGCACACACACCATCACACAAAACTTGTGTTTTTACATTTTTTAAATAAACTCATTCTGTATGATTTAAAAGCTTGTTTCCTCACTTTAGGTCCGCAGTGACACGAGTCCCCATGAGTGTGTGTGCATTCAGGGTTAACTCCCCACTGGGATAGAAATACGTGTACACACACAAACACAAAGACACACACACACACGCACAGAGCAGTGTTTGCGTGCAGTACTGCGGGTGTTTCATCTGTCGTATCTTAATGCATTTAAATACGAGACTTTAGTCCATGAAAAACGAGCAGAGCTCAGCAGAAGGGCGAACACAAGCTGCCGTGTGTGTGTGTGTGTGTGTGTGTGTTTGAGAGAGAGATTAATGTTACGAGACCAAAGTGTGATTAAAGTCTTCTAGCTGTCTTACTTCATGATTTTCTTTAATGAAATTAATACTGTTATTCAGCAATGACGCATTAAATAGATCAAAAGTGACAGAAGATTGTCAAAAGATTTATGTTTAAAATAAAAATTTGTTTTACTTTCTATTCATCAAAGATGAAAAAATGCATCACAGCTTCCACAAAATATCAAAATAATCGAATCCAAAATAAAAGTTTGTGTTATATATGTGTGTGTAATTATTTTTTATATATAAATACACACACATATGCATATATATATATATTTAAGAAATATTTGCATGTATATACTGTATATATATATATATTTATAGATAAATAAATAGAAATGTTTTATATATAAATAACAATTTTTTCTTAAATATATACATGCATGTGTGTGTGTGTGTGTGTGTGTATTTAGCTATATATACAAAATAATTACACACACGTATATTATGTAAACACAAACTTTTATTTACAATCAATACACTAGATTGGATCTCCTGCTATATAATTAAACGACATTTATAAGTGTGACTGAACTTGTTACTCACAAACACTTAACGTCGCTCTTTCTCTCTCCGATCCGCGTTTTCCTTGTTTCCATGTTCATCCAGTGGGATTGTGGGTCAGAGACAGCTGGAGGCCTGTGTCATGAGGAAACACACACATGTTATCACACACACATCACTCAACGCCTAACAAACGGACACATCGCTGGAGGTTATGAAGAACAGAATCACTTAACAAGAGGAAAGTAGAGCAATGTCACGCCTCCCTGTTTATTCACTGTCAACATGCGCTTCTCTCATGATATAAAGCCATGAACACACACACACACACACACGCACACACACACACACACACACTGACAGGAAGAAGAGGAGCTGCTGTTTCCTCTGATTTACAGTAGTTTTTTTATGAATATTGAATACTAACAGTGGTTTGTTGAAACAGCGACTCCTCTTCGTTTGTGTTCGGGAGCAACTTTTTGCCTTAAAGGATTGTGGGAGTTTCGTTCAGCGGCACAGCATGATGCAATACACACTCAAGACTACATGAATCTGAATAGCGTCTCAGTAGCTCCTGGAGAAAGTGGCAGAAACATTTTTAGATACATTTTGGTTACACTTTATATCAAGGTGTCTTTGTTACACTAATAAGTGCTGAATAATATTAAGTAACTACATGTACTTACTATAGGGTTTGGTTTAGTTAGATGCAATTATGCATAATATACTGTCATTACTATTGTAACAATGACACTGTAAAATAAAGTGTTACCTTAATTTTTTATGTGATATATATTGATATGGTAGCACTTTAGTGTACCGTCCCGTTCCCCATGTACATACTATATACTTATCATAGCAATTACAATAACTGGGTTATAATCTTGAATCTATACCGGCTTAATCTAACCTTAACCCCTGTAGTTACCTTATATTACCAGTATTTTCTTAGGTAAGTACATGTAAGTGTAATATATATATATATATATAGTTGTGGTTTATTTTACTGTATGTGCACTTACATGTTACCTAAGGAAAAAAAAAATATATATATGACTAAAAATGGATAAATGAATACTTGTATTCAGTAAGGATGCATTAAACTGACTGTTAATAAACTGACGGTAAATATTTGACATTGTTACAAAAATAATATTTAAAATGAATTTTCTTTTAAACTTTTTTATTCATAAAAAAAATTCTGAAAAAAGTATGAAATCTAACATTTTCTTAATGTAATAAAACGCAACTGTTCTCAACATTGATAATAATCCTCATATTAGAGTGATTTCTGAAGGATCATGTGACACTGAAGACTGGAGTAATGATGCTGGAAATCCAGCTTTAATCACAGGAATAAATTACACTTTACTGTATATTCACATAGAAAACGGCTATTTTAAATTCTAATAATATTTCACTATTTTTACTGTATTTTTGATCAAATAAATGCAGCCTTGGTGAGTATAAGAGACTCATTTTTAAAAACATTACAAATTTTACCGACAAACTTTTGAATGGTATCGTAAATTAAGAATTTTAGTAACACTTTACTTGAAGATTTTATGTATAATGCATTATAAAGGTATATTAACGTATGTTATAATGCATTATAGCTTTTCATAAATAATTGTAACCAAAGTTAAAATGCAGTATAATATTTGCAGATTCCTTGTTACATCTGAAATAGGTTTTATAATGTATTATAACTGTGGTTACAATTATTCATCAGATCATAATATGCATAATTATTGCATTAAAATACTTGTATAATGCATTTTTTTTATCATTTTGACGTGTGTAAACTTGAGGTTTGGCACAAAAATGACACGCTTTCCCCTTTTATAACAATTCAGTCTGAAAGACGTTGTAAGAAACAACTCTATTCATCCTGAGAAATACACATTCATTCGGAGGCATGTGTGTTAATGTTATAAAGTCTGAGTGGGGATTTCACAGCAGTGTGTTTGTCTCTCAGTGAATGTGTGTGTATTGATGCTCTCTCTCTCGGTCGATCGATGGCTGTCCTCTAATCCAGCGCACTGTTTACTGACACTAAAAGCAGCACTTGAACACATCACACACTCACACACACCGAGACCCAGGAGACACACTGATGGACCGCGAGGATTGACCACAGGTTTACACGCCGACTCCCGGGGGTCCGTTCACACCGAGAGAGAGACATTAGGAAGACACTTAACGACCCTGAAACACACACACACACACACACACTGAGAGAGAGCTGTGAGTATTCTCAATATAAACTAGCAGTCAAAGGTTTTGGATCGGTACAATTTTTTATGTTTTTAAAAGAAGTCTCTTCTGCTCATCAAGGCTGCATTTATTTGATCAAAAATACAGTAAAAATAGTGAAATATTATTATAATTTAAAATAACTGTTTTTCTATGTGAATATATATATTAAAATGTAATTTATTCCTGTGATCAAAGCTGAATTTTCAGCATCATTACTCAGTCTTCAGTGTCACATGATCCTTCAGAAATCACTCTAATATGAGGATTTGATGCTCAAGAAACATTTATGATTATTATCAGTGTTGAAAACATTTTTTTTTCAGGATTCTTTGATAAATAGTAAGTTCAAAAGAACGGCATTTATTTGAAATAGAATATTTTGTAACATTATAAATGTCTTTACTGTCACTTATGATCAATTTAGCCCATCCTTGATGCATAAAAGTATTGATTTATTTTATTTCTTTCCCCCCAAAAAAAATAAAAATTCTTACTGACCCAAAACTTTTGAACAGTAGTGTTTAATGTTACAAAAGATTTATATTTCACATAAATTCTGTTCTTTTGAACTTTTCTATTAATCAAAGAATCCTGAAGTCAAAATGTAAATAATATTTTAATAATCATAAATGTTTCTTGAGCATCAGATCCTCATATTAGAGTGATTTGTGAAGGATCATGTGACACTGAAGACTGGAGTAATGATGCTGAAAATCCAGCTTTGATCACAGGAATAAATTACACTTTACTGTATATTCACATAGAAAACAGATATATAAATTGTAATAATATTTCACTATTTTTACAGTATTTTTGTGTATTTTTAATCAAATAAATGCAGCCCTGGTGAGCAGAAGAGACTAAAATAACATTATTAGAACGTTCTAGAAAGATACAAATTATAAG
>JARWKJ010000013.1:42263098-42375598 GCA_029959095.1 Rhinichthys osculus | reverse complement strand
ATTAGCAAATACTTCACAGAGGGAAAGGTAGAGATAACTTAGGTAGGCTATTGATTCCAATTGTGCTCATACAATGATTATTGTACAGGACACGAGCAGCGCATCGATTATCAGTGGATTTGGCACTGATGGATTGCTTGCGCTTTTGGTTGGATTCGTGAAATGAGGGAAAATGACGAGAAATAGAAAATTTCCAACGCGTTTGACTGGAAATATCGGCTCGTTCGCACTTTACTCGAGGCTTTACTGACAGTGAAGCGGTTTCGTGAGATGATGTGTAAACTGATGACCGTCTTTCGGTCTTTTTGAGTGCGCGTTACATGCAGACGGGAGCGCGCGTTGCATTTCCCGGGACGCGCAAAGGATCACAAGATTTTTTTTAATTGCTACAATAAAAACTGTTAATTGCTCAAATGTTTCATTCATTTTAATGTAGCATATGATACAGTTAAAAGGTTTTTATTGGTGCTGTCAGTTGATATTGTAATACTTTCACATCTAATCACCAAAAATTATATAGAAACGACAATAAAAACTGTTAATTGTTAAAATGTTATGTACGTTTCTATATCATTTCAATGTAACATACAGTTAAAAGGTTTGTATTAGTGCGGTTAATCGATTTTGTAATACTTTTGGCAAAAATAAGTATAAAGAAACAATATAAAGACAGCATATTTAAAATATTTGTTTAATGGCTTTTTTTTACTAATGAAGGCCAGTATCACTGAAACAAATACTGATGTCTCCATCATAATAATATGTTAAACATTTAATAGGCTTTTGAAAATGTAAAAACTTTTAATTTAAGTGAACTTAAAAACAATCTTCACATAAACCCATTGTAATAAATATCATTTAGCTGTGCCTTCAACGCTATTTTTTTCTATTGGCTCAGTCAGATCGGTCGATTTTTACTCGCCTTGCTATAAAATGCACAAAAAAAGTAGATTGTTTTCATAGTTTTTGACCCATGTAATCTTGTAAATAGTGCTTTAAGATTTTCAGGTTGCTCTAAGAGGTACAGAAATTGAATAAAGTTATCAAACACTTCAGTTTTCAATGCATAAATGATAAATTGAATATAGATTAATCCTTATTAAAGCTACAAAAGTTATTCAGTCATGAGCAGCGAGTGATTCTCTCTTGTCTTTGGTTGTTTGATTAACATTAATGATAGACAGCAGGTTTAATAGGGCGCTGTCACTTTAAGACCTGAAGAGGATCTGACACGCGCTCATTTAACACTGTTTAACTCATTTAAGTCTCTACTTAAGAGGATACATAATGGGAATGATGGTTTAAAAGCGCTTGAATGAATGATAGTGCGATCATATACTGTACGAATGCGGGATTCATTATTTTAACAGTTAATTTTGACAGCCCTAGTTTTTATACATACTATTTATATATTTTTAAAATAAATTATGCACAGCAAACTTCCATATTCTGTAAAAAAAAAAGGTTGGATTGCCTCCAGTTCCAGTCTTTTGCATGTACTTCATTAAATATTGAGACATTTCACTCTCGATACCGTCAAAGATGAGCAAAACGATGTCCATCGCATGTGCAGATCTTCTTTTCTCACCAACATTTTAAATATTTAAATCGAATAAAATGGCAACGATAACCTTAAAAGTCCATAGATATCGGCGTAAACTCCTTCTCCGACGAGCGGATGCAATGTTTTCCTGTTTGTTCATGTGACCTTGTGACAGCAATATACTTTTACCAGATTTTTACAAGAAAAACAAATCACTATCATTATAATTCATGGCGAACGGGCATATAACAATTCTCTCACATTTATTTTTTTAACAAAATCATTTTTAGCTTCTTACTAACACTCTTAAAGGGCACATTAAATCAAAATGTGAGGTTTGTGACCTTTAGTGCATGTCTGAATCTCTGAGCTCATCTACATGCTGCTATCCTCCTAAAAGTTGTCTTCTTAATTTACTTTCAGGATTTAAATGTACAAACAAGTTTCTCTCTTCCTGGAAAACTGACCTAGAATATCGATGACTCATGTTGTCTGCAGTTTTCTTCGCCCAATCAAACGCTCTGTAGAATGAGAATGCCCCGCCCCCTGAGGTCACCTGACACAGGGGAGCAACATCTCAAGTGATCCGATGCAAGTCAGTGCTAAACACAGATTAACAGGGTTACCTGATCACATGATCACTCACACCACATTCAGAGACGCTTCTTCATGCAACTGAATAAACAACTAAATAGACAGTAAACATTTGCATATTAGCAACAGAAAGACAAATGGAATATAACAATATAGCACGATACTAAAAATGGCAAGACAGGAAAATAATGATACTTTTTTTTTATATTAATAAAAAATTATTTTAGCATTTTATGTGCTATCATATATTTTAGTATTAAAAATGATATACATTTTAATATAAAATATCATATGTAATTATATTTGATAGATTATATATAAATAAAATTAATATATATAATAATAAAAAAATATTTAATTTATAATACAATAATATATATATATTATTGTATTATAAATTATATATATTTAATTTAAATTTAATAAAATATTAATATATATATATATTAATTAAATATAAAATTATATATATTTTTAATTATATATTAATAAATGTTAATCTATCATTTAAAAAATTCTATAATATATAATACAATTGTATGTATGTATGTGTATATATATATTCATTAAATAATATAATTAAAATAATATTATGTATTAATTAAATATATATATGTTTTATTTAATTAATAAAATATTAATATTAAATATGTAAAGATGAAGGGATATTGTGTTGATCAAACCGTTAGATGCTGTTGAAGTGTTGCTGACGGGCCCGCCGCTGCATGTCACCTGTGTGTCATTACACACCTTTTCATTTTATACGTCTACTTTAAAGGTCTTTCGGTGGCTGGTAAAGAAAACACGTGATTATCTCTACTGTGTTCACATCAACACCTCACATACACACATCACAACATAATACACATCAGTGTGGCCTTTTTACTGTGTTGATGGACACCTTCTGCTTCAAAGAGAAGCACGTTCATTAACACTGACCTGTGTGTGTGTGTGTGAGCCATTCAGTTAATGTACACAGTGTTTATGTGAGTGTTGTTGTGGTGTTTAATGACACCATGAGGGTGTTTAGGTGAATAATGTTTATGGAGTTGCAGTTGAAATCATTTAGAAGGGCTAACAGGACCATGTCAGACTTACTGGCAGCATCTGCTGTTCCCCACACACACACACACACACACACACACACGCACTCTCTCTCTCTCAGTCTGGTTTGCTATCTTTGTGGAGACTCTCCATAGATCCATAGACGTAATGGTTTTTATACTGTACAAACTGTATATTCTCTCCTTTTACACTAAACCTACCCATCACACACACACACACACACACACACACTAACCCGACCCCTAAATCTACCCATCACACACACACACACACACACACACACACACACTAACCCGACCCCTAAACCTACCCATCACACACACACACTAGCCCGACCCCTAAACCTACCCATCACATACACACACACACACACACACACACACACACACACACACACACACACACACACACACACGCACACACACTAACCTGACCCCTAAACCTACCCATCACACACACACACACACACACACACACACACACACTAACCCGACCCCTAAACCTACCCATCACACACACACACACACACACACACACACACTAACCCGACCCCTAAACCTACCCATCACACACACACACACACACACACACACACACACACTAACCCGACCCCTAAACCTACCCATCACACACACACACTAACCCGACCCCTAAACCTACCCATCACATACACACACACACACACACACACACTAACCTGACCCCTAAACCTACCCATCACACACACACACACACACACACACACACACACACACACACACACACACACACACACTAACCCGACCCCTACACCTACCCATCCCACACACCCACACAGTCACTAACCCGACCCCTAAACCTACCCATCACACACACACACACACACACACACACACACACACATACACACATACTAACCCGACCCCTAAACCTACCCATCACACACACACACACACACCCACACAGTCACTAACCCGACCCCTAAACCTACCCATCACACACACACACACACTAACCCGACCCCTACACCTACCCATCCCACACACCCACACAGTCACTAACCCGACCCCTAAACCTACCCATCACACACACACACACACACACACACACACACACACACACACACACACTAACCCGACCCCTACACCTACCCATCCCACACACCCACACAGTCACTAACCCGACCCCTAAACCTACCCATCACACACACACACACACACACACACACACACACACATACTAACCCGACCCCTAAACCTACCCATCACACACACACACACACACACACACACACTAACCCGACCCCTAAACCTACCCATCACACACACACACACACACACACACACACACACTGCAGCGGGTCAATAACATCGAGGGTCTTGGGTACTGAGGTGTTTATGTGCAGCACTCGTTGATTGTAGTCGTCACACTAAACACACAACAGTGGGACCTAGAAGAGAGAAGGAGAGAAGAGGCAGAACGTCACTGAGCGTCTGATCTGAACATCTGCTGCGTTTACACTCATATAAGGATTTCTGCAGGACCTCGTCAGGAGTGTTTCGGAAGCGAGAGCATGTGTGTGTGTGTGTGTGTGTGTGTTTACTGAACTACAGTTTGGAGACAAATTTGGCATGAAAAGGAAATTCTTGCTACCGTTTTTTCTTCCCTATATGACTTGATTATGTCCATTGGGAATTGATTGATTGTTGTTGTTTGCTAATTGCTGCGATCTCGAAACGGCATCAGAGAAGAGTTATTGCATTAACATTTTTGATTAAAGATTGTGAAAAAATGATGTGCATGGATAAATATATAGCATTAAAAATCAATAGTTGTTTTTGATTTATTGGTGATTTCAAATCAGCTAATTCCGACAAAAATAATAGGTACAATTACTCTTTTTTTATATATATAATTTTTTTAGTGCTGTCAGATCAATTAATCACGATTAATTGTATCTAGCATAAAGTTTTTTGTTTACATATACATTATATGTGTGTGTGCGTCTCTGTATATGCATGTATAAAGTATATGTATAAATATGTGTATACAGCATATAAATATACACACACATATATAATTTATATATATGTAATACATAAACACACATATATTATGTACACAAAAATTATGTTAGATGTGTGATCAATCACGATTAATCGATTTAACAGCAGAATTATTTTACAATTATATACATCATATTGCATATACGGTACACATTTACATTTAATCAGTTCTTGGTTGTCCCTGGGAATCGAACAGGTGTGTGTTTGTCCCGAAAGCATCGTAAAACACGGAATTTAACTTCTGTAAAACAGGAGAAATATGTTCAGAGATGGAGGTTTTGGTTATAGCAGAAACACACTCCTGTTTGAGCCACGGGAAATCATACACACATGAGTCTATGCTACGTCCTGAATTTAATGTGTGAAGTCGAGAAGTTTTTGTTCTCCTGTCGAGTCAAAAAAAAAATCTGAGCAGTGTTTAGTACATCAGATCTCCACTTACTGTAACATTCACCCAAAACTGAACATCCTGTCATAATGTTCTCTGTATCCTGTGTGATCTTCAGTGGAACACAAATGGAGATATTTAGCAGAACATACAGAAGCAGGTGCTTTTTTTTTCTTGTCTTTTTTTCAGATGAAATTGTGACTGTGATTTTTGGCTGATCTATTCCTCTAATGATCTCTCACACACTCTCTCCTGCATCTCATCATCTTCACAGCAGGTTTTGCAAAACCTCCGTCATTTGTTCCACAAAGGGAGACAAATGTAAAAGATATGCAAATGTGTGCGTACTGTTTTCTGGAGCCCAGAGGAGAGAGAGTCACTGCTCAGATGTCGCTCGCCCGCAGCTCAGGAGACGTGACGTCGTTCTCTTCTCATTCACTTCATGCACTTTGTTTCACATGTTTCTCCTGAGGGGAAATAGAAAGACACAAAAGAGTTAGTAGTTGTAAGAGTGAACGCGGAGCAACTTGGATCATTTGATGAGAAATGTTTGAGCTCATATTGAGAGTCTGATGACGGGTGTCCAGAGCGGTGTGTTTGAGGGACTGTCTGTAGAGCTGGGCTGTTTTCGAGTCATTCAGACACTACTATGGATTTTATTAATATTAATAATTTTCTGTTTTCATTTTAATTTGAGCTACTTTTAGCAATTTTATCCATTTGCGCTCCATCTCATTACAGTATTGGAATTATTACTGAGATAATAAAGAGTGTGTGTGTGTGCGAGTAAGTGTGTGTGTGTGAGTATGTGAGAGTGTTTGTGTGTGAGTCTGAGTTTGTGTGAGTGCGAGTGAGACTGAGTTTGTGTGACAGTGTGTAAGTGTGTGTGTGAGAGTGAGTGTGTGTGTGTGTATGCGAGTGTTTGTGTGTGTGTGACAGTGTGAGTGCGACACTGTGTAAGTGTGTTTGTGTGTGTGTGTGTGTGTGACTGTGTGTATGTGAGAGTGTGTGTGTGAGTCTGAGTTTGTGTGAGTGCGAGTGTGTGTGACTGAGTTTGTGTGACAGTATGTGTGTGAGTGTGACAGTGTGTGTGTGTGTGTAAGTGTGACAGTGTGTGTGTGAGAGAGTGAGTGTGTGTGTGTGTGTATGTGAGTGTTTGTGTGTGAGTCTGAGTTTGTGTGACAGTGTGAGTGTGACACTGTGTAAGTGTGTTTGTGAGTGTGTGTATGTGAGAGTGTGTGTGTGTGTGAGTCTGAGTTTGTGTGACAGTATGTGTGTGAGTGTGACAGTGTGTGTGTGTGTGTGAGTGTGACAGTGTGTGAGTGAGTGTGTCTGTGTGTGTGTTTCGCCTCTGTTGATTCTGGGTGTGTGTACTTGTGAGGGCCAAAAGTCCTCACTTACATAGTGAAGTAATATGACCAGCACATAATAGTTTTTTTTACCAGCACATGTTTCTGTGATGGTAGTTTTAGGGGTAGAGTTTAGTTTAGACCATAGAAAATATCATTATGTCCTTACTAATATAGTGAAACAAAATGAGTGTGTGTGTGATACAATCTGACAGTAAAGGAGGAAAATTATACAGTTATTTTCCCACAAGCAGCGTGACCTCAGAACCAACAGAGGCAAAACACACACACACACAGACAGACACACACACACACACACACACACATTCACACACGCACTCTACTTCATGACATTCAGAGCGGGGACACACACTCCTCTCCCTCACGGGCGTCTGTCTTAAATGGCACACGCTGAGGTGGCGAGTGTGTGTGTGTGTGAGCAGTCAGTCAGTTGACACACTCTGGTGATCTCTCCGCTTGTGCGACACGGCGCGTTTGAGGGATTTTTCTACATTTCACATCTGATATTCTCTGTGCAGAACTCCAGAGGCACAAAACGCTGTCAGAAACGAGCTGATCTGACAGGACCGAGGAAACTGCGTGTGTGTGTGTGTGTGTGAGAGAGGCCTGGAGGTTACTGTGCATCAGTGAAATAGCAGAGCAGCCCTGGTGAGCTCTCGCTCCCATTACATTTACACTGTGAGGCTTAATGCATAGAGATGATAGTTCCACACACATTCACTTTTGTACAATCTGTAAATGTTCATTTAAAGAAGCACTGAAAAACTAACATTCGAAACCATTTACTCATGCCGTTTCAAAACTATGACTTTCTTCAACAGCAGAAAACGCAAACAGACACCTGACTTGATCTGTCAAGCTCCAAAATGTCATATTAGCAACAAAAAAGTTTAAAACTATCGACAAATATTGTATAATACAAGTCATTATTCACAAATAATCCACTTTTGTCTAATCTGTTATTCATTTAAAGGGACAGTTCACAGAAAACCAAAAAATGTTTGTGTCGTGATCCAAACATGTCAAATTAGCAACAAAAAGTTTAAAACTAGCGAAATATATCATACAATACATTTGCATGAGAAACGGACTGAAATTTAAGTCATTATTCACTAATAATCCACTTTTGTCTCAAATTCTCATCTGCTATCATTCATTTAAAGGAACAGAAAACCAAAAATTGATTTACTCACGTTCATGTCGTTTCAAAAACCGTAGGACTTTAAAAATGGGAAACCGTCACCTGACTTGATCTGTCAAGATCCAACATGTCAAATTAGCAAAAAAAAAAAAAAAAAAATAACCCTTATATACAGTGATGGGAACATTACTCTAGTCCATTGCAGAATACAAATTACATGATGAGAATTGTAGTTAGTAATGTGATATATTACATTATACATTTAAGATAACATAATCTGACTACTTTTTGACCTTACTTTTAGCATTAACTTAACACATAGATATGAATTGAATTATGTAATCTAGATTACATATAATCAGTTACAGTTAATATCCAGCACTGATTATATAATCCACAATCACCTGAATGTACAGTATAATAGATTTGGAAGGAAAACAGATCTTACAGACTGTTTAACATTGGAGTTTAATAACCTCTAAATTAGTGATGTGTCGTTCATGAACGAATCTTTAATATGACTCGGGACTACCGAGTTGTCTCAGAGAGTGATTCGTTCATTTTGTGTTGACGTCAGTCCCATACTATTACTATGGGACTGACCATATACTGTAAAAAAAGATGGACGACGCCCCTTCGCTCTCTTCCATTGGTCAGACCTGAAGCCGTCAGTGTCCCGATATGGCGCTGACATCTTAGGCCTTGAGTCTGCGCAGAAGCGATCTCGGGACCAGACCTGCGCAGTCGTGAGCCGGAAGTAAAGCCGCGAAATCAAGGCCCCGCCCTCACTCTCGCAGAATCAATCACAAGAACACGCCCCTGCACTTTTTAAAAATTAATTATAGAAATTTAGATATTACATTTAAAGCTCCAATCTCCTCAGTCCTCCAAAGATCCCGAAAAAAGTCTGTTGGTGCTTCAGTGACAGAGAACCTGTCAATCACAGCTGTCAATCATGACGTCACACCACCGCATTAAATAACCAACTAAAAACAAACACTTGAAATTACATCAGCGTGATAAAAACTACAGTAAATGACAGAAACCATATTTGGAAAAACGATATTTGAAGTGTAATTTAATTGTTTAGTTGGTCTCACGCATAGACAGTATAAGAAGTGGACAGAGCATCTCATTGGAGCTCAGTTGAGGCAGTTGAAGCCCATTTTTAGCGATTTTTGAGCACTTCCGTTCCTGACGCGCAGACTCAAACCGACTCAAACTAAGCTTGATGACGTGAGCAACCTGTCTGACAGACGTTAATCTTCTAGTAGCTGTGCTTGAAAATCGCCAACGTTAATCTTGCAGAGACGGGGAACTTGAGCAAAGAGTTCTGTGGCGTGAGTGAGCAGAAGTAAGTATTCCATTGCTTTTATGGACTCATTATCTATGGGCTTCTCCCTTGACGGGACGTCCCCCTGATTGCCTGCGAGCTTCTCCTCCTGTCTGTACGGTAACTTCTGTACAGCGCGACAGAGAGTCGAGTGGTTATGACGCAAGCGTTACAAAACCTGTTTCTACAGGGCCATAATGTAACAGAAGGTAATGGAGCCCTTTATACATTGTTGTGTTTCTTTAGAAATAAATAATGGACAAATGGAGTCTTTAAACGCCTCAGATGTAAAGTTATTCGCTGTCAAAGTGACGCCAAAATGAATGGGAGTCAATGGAAATGCTAACGCAAGTGAAGTTCTGCTACAAGATGGCGGCACCCGGCCGGCTTCAACTTCCGGTCGATGGATTACCGCCTTGGTCTCACGTGCCGTTGACTAACACGGGGAGGCGGGGTTTATGAGCTATACTGGGACCGGCCACCGGGGGGCGATCGAGACGCTTTGGCTTCACTTTTCAGGGCTTGTGCGGGACGCTTGGGACTGACAGGAAGAACGAAAGACTCGGACGCGGCTGAACCCGAAGACTCGAGACTCGATGAACTAATCATTTCTCTTTCCGGATCCGGACCGGGACTTCAGTGGATTGTGGCTGTGTCACACCATACGGCCCACAGACACTGACGAGTCGACATTGTCGACACGTTTTGAAGTTCGAACCTGAAGACACAAGAGGCGGAGAACAGACGTGATTAATATGAAGTTGCAAAAAAAAAAAAAAGAACGCCTCGAAACTAACAGACTCCAATAGCTTGAACCCTCAGACCCAAATAATCAATTAACATTTCAGTTTCTTATAATTTGGCTTCGGCTGCATTACCCTATAGTTTATTTTTATTTATTTTTTTCAAATGGAATCAACATTTCCGTAAGTAGGCTACTAGATGTTTTGGGCTATTTAACATGACATTTTAATTATATTCTGCTGAAATGAACGAAATGACTCGAAACAAGATTCGTTCATTTTGCTGAACGAGATTTAAAGATCCGAGTCGGTAAAATGATCCGACTTCCCACTACTACTCTAAATGATAAATTGTGTTATCATTGACTGAGAGAGTGAATAAAAAAAATCAGTAACACTTTATATGGTTCATTAGTTAATATATTAACTAACATGAACTAACAATGAGCAATACATTCGTTACTGAATTTGTTAATCTTTGTTAATGTTAGTTAATAAAAAATACAGCTGTTCATGTTAGTTTACAGTGCATTAACTAATGTTAACAAGATTTTAATAAAGTATTAGTAAATGTTGAAATTAATAAACACTGTATTCATTATTAGTTCATGCTAACTAATGTAGTTAAGCTAATGTTAACTAATTAACCTTATCCAACAAATCAAATGCATGATGGCGGCAACAAACAAAAAAGGGAGTTTCCTTTAAACGTCTATACAACAAATTTGGATTATTATTAATGTAACATTTCTATAATAAACATTAAATAATCCATATAATATTAATCAAGCAATTTCGCTGCTATTGCGCACTTACAAGCAACACTTATTCTCATACATTAACTAACATTGAGCACGATGTGATGATTTCAATCTGACCTTTCCTTTTTGTTGACGACAATGACATTTAGGAGCGCATCACATGACCAGATCCTCATTTGAAATCAAATACAAACAACTCTAAATGAATGTGTTTCTACATGCTGTGCCCGACACCAGTGAAAACATCACTCTAAAACAGCTTCTGTCTTTCATCCTCACGACTTTCTCTGTTTAAACAAATTGAACGCACTAGCGCAGTAATTCAGTAAAATGCCGACACGTAACCCAGCGTAAACACAGCCAGCCGAAATACGAGAACATCTTCCCAGTTACTCAAACTATAATCAAATCTGAATTCAGAGATCGCTTTTACAATGTGCAGAAGCTGCGGTGTGATTTAATTTCCCCTGCACACTTCGGATACATCATCCCCAACTAGTGCGACATCAGAGGAACGACGTTTGGAAAGCGACGGGATTCTAGGAGAGTGTGTTTAGATTCAGAGACGCCTGTTTTACATCTGTACACCCGCAGTGTGTTATTCAAACACGCGAGGAAGGTTGAGAACGCTGGTTGGATTTCAGCGCTTGTCCTCTAGAAACCAAAAACACTTGAGCTTATCAAACTCAGAAGGCAATTGAACTGCCTTTAAATTTGATTATTGATAAACCCGGGAGATCAAGTACAGACACGGTTGCAATAAAGATGTGTGTGAGAGCTATACAACTGGTGAAATGATCAATAAGACTAGGCTCATCTTTGTTAATGTTAGTTAATAAAAAAATATTCATTGTTTGTTCACAGTGCATTAACTAATGTTAACAAGATTTTAATGAAGTATTAGTAAATGTTGAAATTAAAGCTACATTATGTTAGAGGTGGGAGAAAAAAATCGATACAGCATAGTATCGCGATATTTTCTGTGGCAATACTGTATCGATACACGGGCGCCAAGTATCGATCTTTTATTATTTAAATTAGCTACACATGAGAATTTAACTTTGGTAGTAAACTTTCATAGAAAATCCGCCTCAAGAACAGCTGGCCAGTAACAAATGTTATTTTTCGCGGATTGTATTGCTTTAACACGCAAAATTGTGTCAATTTCGGTCTTCGTGAGTATACTCTAAACATAGTCGGTTTTGTCTTTAATAAGCATAAAACGCATGCCAGTATAATGAACACAGGATCCGTGCACTAGCTCTTAAAGTGACGGCAGCCATATGTGTCTGTCATTAATTTTGTTGTCAAAAAAACAACAAAAGATAGCTTTAAGTTAAAGGAATCAGGATTAATAGCCTATGTATTTAATTTAGTCAGGACTAAAATACTACCCAGTGTTACTATCTGGGTAGTATACAGTGTTGTATATCCATTTGAATACATTATTCAGTTTCTGTATTTATGAATACTAGTGTTAGACCTATTCAAAAACTTTTCTCTTTATTTGTCATTATTTGTATCTTTATTCTATTGTATTTATTTGTGCTACTTTTTTCAATTTAATTAAACAATTTAAATCAAGCTTCCTTGTGTTGTGTAAATTCTTAACAATATTACCCCCATTGTAAAAATTGCAATGAGCGCAAACATTTAGGTGATATAAATGTAATCATTTTGTTTGGAAAAAATGCAAAAATTGAAGTTGAAAAAAGGTAATCAATTGCAATATATTGCAGAATATCGCAATATGTTTAAAATCCCAATAATATCGTATCGTGACCTAAGTATCGGGATAATATCGTATCGTGGTGCCTCTGGTGATTCCCACCCCTACAATATGTACTTTTTTCCGCCGCTAGGGGTCGCTAACCGCTTACGATAACAAAGGAGTAGGTTGATGACGCATAAGCGGAATTATGGAACTTGTCGTCATGCCGATGGATCTAATAATGTTTATTGATGACTGAATACATTGATGTTTTTATCATGACTGTAGTGAAGCAGAGCGCGAGTGCTAATGAGACGGATACCAGCGCCACACGAGTCCCGCGGATATAAAGGAATAAGACATTTAATTCCACCGAACTACACGCAAGTGCTGAATAATACACACACAGGTCAGTTTATTAGACGAATGAAGCTTGTGAGGGAACGCAGCGCTGCTTCACTTGCTCTACACTATCACTAAACTACATTTAAGTGTGTTTATGTTATTCTATGTGTTAGTTTGTCTGTATGAGACTAGCAGTAAGCTGGATCAACACTAGAATAACATACTGATCATATTCTAACATTTCATCATGTTGAGCTATATAACATTGATTAGTTTTATGTACATTCGCTCACCCGTCTAATAAAGTACATGTAAGAGCGGCGTCTCTGTAGAGTCGAAGTTAGCCGCGGACGCTAGCTCTCGGCATCTCGAAAACGCCACGCTCATATTGATCCTCGTTTTAGTTCTCCTTTTGTCCCAAAGTCTGCTTGCCGTGATCCATAATGCTTGAACGAAACAACGACAGCGTGAGCGCGCTGCAACGCTGTTGTCCACGTCCGTCGCCATGGTTACTACGGCAGTACGAGCGGAAACCAGGGATAACGCGTATATTACGTCATTGACAGGCGACAAGTGAACATGACGAGCCATTATTTAAAATAGAAATTTCTCTGAAATTAAAAATCTTTGGGAACTTTTGGGATATTGTACGCAACTGCAGGAAATATATCACACCGTGCAAGTGATTTTTGGATATTTTATTACAAAAATCTTACATATTACAACTTTAACATTAACAAAGATTAATAAATGCTGTATAAGTGCAGTTCATTATTAGTTCATTCATGCTAATGTAGTTAAACTAATGGTAACTAATGAACCTTATTGTAAAGTGTTACCAACAAATCAAATGCATGATGGCGGCAACAAACAAAAAACGGAGTTTCCTTCAAACGTCTATACAAAAAATTTAGATTGGGTTGAGAATCCAGGTTTTATTTGTCTGGATTTCAGCGCTTGTCCTCTAGAAACCCAAAAACACTTGAGCTTATCAAACTCAGAAGGCAATTGAACTGCCTTTAAATTTGATTATTGATAAACCCAGGAGATCAAGTACAGACACGGTTGCAATAAAGATGTGTGTGAGAGCTGTAAGACTGGTGAAATTATCAATAAGACTAGGCTTAAGACTAGGATCAGTGCTGGTTTAGTGCCGGTCTTAAGTGTGTGCGATTAGATTGTCTTTCCGGCATCGGTATTCATGGCCGGCGTTCATCCTTCATTTAAAGTGCATAAAGTGGACTAACAGCGCTGGACACGACCCAACACAAGGTCATCAACCCAGTTTTCCCAGTGCGTTTATAGCAATCAATACACACACACACACACACACACTCGTAAGGTAGATCCGTCTGGATCTGGCAGGATTCCTGCCTTACTATCCATCTTTTCAAAACGAAATGAGATTCAGAAATCTTTAGGCCTGTAGTGTTAGGACAGATTATCCCCAAAACAGAGTGAACTGAAGGAGACACAGTGCAATAGACTGAAACACTGAGAACAGATTACAAATACATGTTCGTAAAACATTTACTAAACTTTCTGGTTAGAGAGAACTAAGCCACGACAGTAGATAAACTGAAAGTTCACTATTAAAAACTATCGTGATTTTAACGGTAAAAATGCTACGGTGAAAAACTGTTAATTGGTTAACAGAAAGTTTCCATACTATATATATATATACGGTGAATAACCGAATAATTACATTTAATTACATTTACAGTGAAAACCAGTAAATTGACATTCCCACAATTCCCTGACACTTGTATTTTTGTTAAAATAACAGTTTCTTCTTAGTTTTTTTCTAATCAGTTATGTACATCAGGGTTTCATTTTACATTTAATGCTGTTAAATTAATTGCATTTTTTAAATTTCACGTGTGTTACCATGATGGTGTTTAGTGTTTTGTGTGAATGACTCTGTGCATCTTCTATATATTAATATTAAATCTCTCAGTTTGTGGAAAAGCTGCTTGTGATGAGCATCATGTGACTCTCATCACCACTGTGATTGGTGGTTGTTAGTGTTGTTATTAGTACTTCAATAGGTCGGTAAATTAACATTATATCAGTTAATGAAATATGTTTTTTTTACTGTAAATTTAAGTTAAGTCTGGTATATCAGATCATGAAATATGTTTCTTACTGTAAATTTAAGTTAAGTCTGGAAAAACCTAAAAATGTTGATACCGTATTTTTTACGGTACATTTCTGGCAACTGTTTTTTTTTTTACCATAAATTTAACAGATTTTTTTTTTTTTTGCAGTGTAGATGAAACGTTATATTAATAAGCCCTCTTAGCTAAGATCCAAAAATGCTAAGAATTGAGCTTGATGCACGAGCGTTTATGATGAGATACGATCAATACACTCAAACGAACAGCTGTTGTGGTGTCTCGATACAGGTGAACCAGTGGAAAACAGATGGACTTGTGTGTTTGAGTGGCTCGACAGGACAGCAGGCCCTCCTGAGACCCAAACACAGAAACATTTAGATTCCTCACACACTCCTCCGTTCTAATTACACAAGCCTTCTGATGCGCCTCTTTCCAATTATCTATCTGCTAGTGATTCATCTCTTTCTATTTCTCTCTCCATCTATTATACCTCCACTCGCTCATTTTCTTCCACTGCCTCGTTACCGGCGGAGAGAGACGTGTGACGGTTCGACCGAAGCAACTTAGTATTTCACCTGGAAAAGGTGATAATGAAAAGATAAAAAACAAGGGTTCGATGTAGAAATAAATGAAAGGATGGTGACCCCTGCTGATTCCACTACAGGCTCAAATCAATTAAGTTCACTGTAAATGAACACACTTTAAAGGGACAGTTCAAAAAGTGGAAATGTACTCACCTTCGTGTCATTGCAATCCTGTCTAACTTTAGATCATCTGTGGAACACAAAATCATGAATCAGTAGCCAAGTTTTAATTCACTTGTCAATCGAATTATCTGAAGTTCGGTAAAAAACCTCATGCGAATAAAGCTGGTGAAAGTGTGTTTCCATCAAACGGCTTTAAAGCGGATAAAAACCTGTGCGTAATGACGTCACATGCTGTTTTGCGATCAAATTGGTATATCGAATTGATCTGAGACATGTTAAGGTGTTTCCATTCATTTTCTCACCGAATTGCACAACATTCAAGCAAACATTTGCGAACAAAGTTTTGCTAGGCAAAATGGATCGCGCCATAATAACGTTTCCATCCGCGTTTATCCCATAAGCCGTATATCGATCAAGATAAAAATCCGATGAGACCGATCGTATTACATTTGAGTCGATATTCATGAAATTCAATCGAATTTTACTGTTTCCATAAGGCGTTTTTCATTCGATATCACTTAATGCGGAAAAAAACGTGTGGATGGAAACATAGCTACTGATGAATCAACTTTATTGACGTCTTTAGAAGCCAAATAAATGGCTTTTCACACAAGGTTATCGTCTTTAGCCCTATTCGGACTGGATTAGTTTAACATGTGGTAAATTAATTATTACCAGCGCTTCTCAGTGATTTTAGTCCTGTCCAAATGTGCCAAAATACTAAGTTAAAAAATCAGGTAGCACTTTACTTGAAGGGGTGTACATAAGACTGACATGACACCTTCATAACCATGACATGACATATGTCATGAATATGAAGTAGGGTTTATGCATGTTTATGACAACTGTCATTAAGTGTCTTTCGCTCAATAATGACATTTTGAATGCAAATATGACATTGTTTAAGATGTCTTTGTTATGACACCTTGACATAAACCATAACATCATAACCTGTCAGTGTCTTTGTCATGACAACTTGACATTAAATTAAGTTAAACTGTCATGTGGTTGGTTTTGACATTGGCTGTCATAAGGCCATTATAACTGTGTCATGAATATTTTTCGTGACCTCAACTACAGTGGTACACATTGAATTTGTCATTAACAGTTATAATGCCTCAGTTTAATGTAATTTTAACCAATAAAGCTAAGTGATTTCTTAAGTTTGATAATTAATCTGCTATGTCATGTTTATGACAGGTTGTGTTGTCTTAGTAATGTCAAGTTGTCATGACAAAGACACTGACAGGTTATGATGTATTGGTTTATGTCAAGGTGTCATAACAAAGACATCTCAAACAATGTCATATTTGCATTAAAAATGTCATAATTGAGCGAATGACACTTAATGACAGTTGTCATAAACATGCATAAAACTTCCTTCATATTCATAACATGTGTCATGTCATGATTATGAAGGTGTCATGTTAGTCTTATGCACACCCCTTCAAGTAAAGTGTTACCAAAAAGCACTTTCCCAGGCATATTTACCTTTCTGGAGCTTAGACAGGTTGTGGCAATTGTAACATTCTTCAAAATCCCTTCATTTGTATAGAAAAGGCCTGTGTGAATGTGATCGGATTTACACAATAACATGCTCTCATAACACAGTCGCTTGGCTTTGATACAACAGAGAAAAACAGAATCTGTGAATTGCTTGGGGAGACGCCAGGAGCGGCAGATTGTTCCTGTAACCCCACCAACCCATTGACTGAAAAAAACAGGAAAGGTCCCAGGATTGAACCTTGAGGGCCCCCATACCCGGAGGAGATCACTTTTATCATCGACTTATATTACATGTTTTCTGTACAAACACCATGACCGGCTCAATAACTCATGAGCGACCAGATGAAACGATAAGCTTCAGTTTAAAACAATATTCTTCACTACCAAAGATGGTTTAAATAGGGAGCAACAGCAAAGATTCACCCTAGAGACAAACGATCAGTCCCACAACAACCGAAGCTTGTGTTCGCTCTAGACATTAAAAGGAAAACTGACTTTTCTTTTTGGCTCTGAAATGTGAGTTTTACTCCATGGACTTGAGTACTAAAACTGAGATATTATATTCTCCATATATAAATATATTGGGAATGTACACAAAGTCCTGAAGGTGAAATTGCAATAATATTCATATCATCTTTGTTTTAGATGTTTCTCTCCCAAAATTCATACAAAGAAATGAAAACAGACATCAATAGTTGAGTTTAAGAGTATAGAGCTATACAATTAATAGTTACACTTTGTATAAAATGGTCCCATTAGTGTATTAACTAACATAGTTAATACATTTGCAATACATTTGTTACAGTATTTATTTATTCATCTTTGTTAGTTATTCATAAAAAACAACCAGTCATAGTTAGTTCATGTTACCTCACGATAATTAAATAATATTAAAAGTGGCAACTTTTGATTTTAATAATGTATTAGTAAATTTTAAATCAACATGAACTAAGATTAATAAATAGTTTAGAACTATTTTTCATTGTTAGTTCAAAGTGTTACCAAAATAATGCGTATGGCAGCTCAAATCATTTGAAAATCCATTTTAATGAACTCATAATCGAACTCATATCTGTTATTTTGAACAGTTTCTTATTCTTGTGAGTGAGTGGAAGCTAGTCATTTTAGTCGATAAAGTTAGATATTTGATATAAGTTAGATATAAAGTAAAGATATTTTTCTTACACAAACACATCGATTCACTTCAGAAGGCATTTATTAATCCCCGGAGAGCCGTGTGGAGAGCTTTTATCATGGATAGATGCACTTTTATCATGGATAGATGCACTTTTATGATGGACAGATGCACTTTTATCATGGATAGATGCACTTTTATCATGGATAGATGCACTTTTATCATGGATAGATGCACTTTTATGATGGACAGATGCACTTTTATCATGGATAGATGCACTTTTATCATGGATAGATGCACTTTTATGATGGACAGATGCACTTTTATCATGGACAGATGCACTTTTATCATGGACAGATGCACTTTTATCATGGACAGATGGACTTTTATCATGGATAGATGCACTTTTATGATGGACAGATGCACTTTTATCATGGGTAGATGCACTTTTATCATGGACAGATGCACTTTTATCATTGATAGATGCACTTTTATGATGGACAGATGCACTTTTATCATGGACAGATGCACTTTTATCATGGACAGATGCACTTTTATCATGGGTAGATGCACTTTTATCATGGACAGATGCACTTTTATCATTGATAGATGCACTTTTATCATGGATAGATGCACTTTTATGGACTTCAAAACAGAACTACCATTCTCTGCCATTATAAAGCTTGGAAGAGCCAGGACATTTTTTTATATAACTCTAAATATAACGATTATATTCGTCTGTAAGAAGAAAGTCATATAGACCTAGGATGACTTGAGGGTGAGTAAATCATGGGGTAATTTTCATTTTTGGGTGAACTATCACTTTGAAACGATGCTTTAGTACAGAGCTAATCTGACTGAGCGCGAAGGGTTTGTTCATCTCGCTTAAAAGCCCCCCAGAGGCTCGTCCCCGGGGTTATTGGCCTCTGAATTGTGTTTCACTCCGGTGACTTTGAGAGATCAGCGCTCTGTTCAAGATCACAGACATCCGCGGCTGAGCGAGGGACTTTGAAAAGCTCTGATGGTATCAGGTGTGCGTGTTTCTCAGGCACTGGAGAGTGTTTTCCTCCTTCTTCTAATGAAATATCCCAGCTATGTGGTTTTGATTGGTTTCCACGTCTATTTCAAGCTTTTATCTCTTTGGATGAGTACACGTACGGAACGGATTCATGAAAGATTACTTGATAGCGTTTCGTTTTACCAAACATCTTTTGTAGACATTTTGTTTTGTTTGAAGATCTGCGCTTGCATGTCACTTCAGCGTGTTGCACTTTCGGTTGGATGTTTTTGCGCACCAGATTACATCTGTTATTTGTAAAAAAAATCATTTTAAAAGGATTTCACTGTTTTCGTTCAAGTTCTTCGTATGTGCCGGCTTATTGTGGGGCTTGTAATTACACCATTAGTGTAGCTCTGAAAGGGAAATGAAAGCCTTCAGCCAAATAAATTGCATTAAAACGAAATGGCTAGAAATTTACATCACAAACAGACAGCGGCAAAACACTGCACCGTTTCTAAAAGCCTTTCTGAAAACACTGTAGTCTTGTTGAAATTATAGTTTGTGACATTAAAGAGGCCATATGCCTTTTTACAAAGTCTTGATGTTGTTTTCAGGCTCTACTAGAACAGGTTTTCCTGCTTGAATGTTGATTATTCTCCTCATATTCTCCATTGTTGCGGCTCCTCTCTTCCCAGTCTGTCAGTAACGCTCTGTTTACTTCCTGTCTCTATGAAGCCCCTCCTTCTGAAAAGCACACGGTGCTCTGATTGGTCGGCTGGAGCAGTGTGTTGTGATTGGTCGAGCGCTTCGAGTGTGTTTGGGAAATGTCCCGCCCCTTTCCATAACCGCCAGTTTAACACACTACTAACTAACTCAACCAGGCCCCGCCCCTTTATTCTGCGTATTAATTATTATAATGAGGAATATTGTGACGTGTTCGTTCCCGGAAGAAACTCAAGACTACAATGGAGGCGTTTCAGGAGTTCAGAAACAGTGACACTGATATAGAGAATAACTTTGAAACCTTTTTCATGCTCAAACAGCAACATTACACACTAAAGAAAGATTAAACATGTGGAAAAAGCAGAATAGCTACTCTTTAACAAAACTTCTGCTGTGGTTTCCGTCAGCGAATTCAGGACAGAACATAATGGGTTTATGATTTATCTGTAGATTTGAGCCGTTCTGCTGTTATTATATCAGGTCAAACGGTGAACGCTCTAATACTGCAGTGTATGAGAGGCTCTTAAAAACCACCACCGATCCAGAAGAGAGACAGTTTTCCACAAAGCAGAACCTGCCTGTTCTGATTACCGGCTCAGTCCAGAGAACCGGTTCTGAGTGAGAGTCCCGGCGCTGTCACACTCAGAACCGGTCCTGGCATTTACGTTTCCAGACAGCAGAACATCGCCCTGGGCCTGGAAAGCACCACTTCCAGTCTGGAGCTTGTGGAAAAACGAACTTGTTATTCTAACGGCGTGTTTCAGCGCTATCTGTACTGAGTCTGAACAGGGGCATTATCAGCGCATAAAATGTATGATTTCAGATTCACTTTAAACAATCAGGAGAACAGTGAACGCACCAGGGTATTTATTATTGGTAACTAAAACTAAAACTATTAAAACAATTCTGTTAATTGAAATAAATCTGAAATAAAATCAAATGTAAATATTAGTTGAAAAACCTAAATTAAAAATGTTGAAGAAAAAGTTGAAGCACTAATATTATTAAAAACTAAAATAAAAATAAATTAAACCTAAATTTAATAAAACCTAAGACAAAAGCACAAAACGATATGATTAAAAATGTAACAAAAAATAACAAATACAATAACATGAAAACTAAAAATATAAAAATAAAAGCTAATTCGAAATATTAATAAAACTATAATAATACAGACACCCATAAAGTATTTCAATACGAAAGAAAATATATCATTATAACATTTTAATTTATTATAATTTAAAGTATTATTTCACAGTAGTTCATTTATGCTTATTTAAATGATAATTTATGCTAATATAAAAAAAATGGTGTTGTAGTAAAGAAAATAATGTATTACAATAATTAGAATCACCATTGGCAATAATTGAAAAAGGAGAACTATGCAAAATAAAACATTTGAATGCATTACAGTATTGGGAATTTTGCTTAATTGTAATTAAATGTAACAATGCAGCAACAAGAACAAATCTACTTACATAAATTGTAATTAAATGTAACAATGCAGCAAATCTACATACATAAATCCATCTCTCCATTTACTACAGTTTTCCTATGAAGAGTATCGGAGAAAAAAAAAAGGAACAGCATATTTAAAAATCATAGATGTTTGAATATTTCAGAAGCTCAGAGGACAGAACCTGTCAAAACATTTAATTATGAATATGAAACTATAGAAATAACTGCAGTTTTAAGAGGCTTTCTTTTCTCTTAGTGTGTCTGAGATCTGACATGCACTGGAACGCAGTTCTGCATGTGTGTTTCTGTGCACGTATGAACTCGGATGCATGAAAGTGTGTGTTTTTGACAGCCTACATATTCTATACATAGTGTGTCCATACTACAGAAGTAGTATGCACGATTCATCCTTGCATCTGTGTTGATGATGACCTTGTTTGTGTATCTCAGATTTGGCATAGATTTTGAGTGGTGACAGTGTGTGTGTGTGTGTGTGTGTGTGTGTGTTGGCGGTTTTCCTTCGTTACCGTCTGTTCACACTCCACCATCACTCAACAATCACCCAACCATAACCATAAACCTGACAGCGGAGTGATCGGGAACACGACGGATGCTCTGGAAGTGTGTTTTGAGTGTGTGTGAGATCTTTCCCCCTTCTCATCTCTGACAGGCAGGGAAGGGCCATCGGTCACACATGTGTCCGGTGGCTTTGAAGTGTTTTCTGCCGTGTTAGTGGTCACGAGGGCTTCATCGTCGTGATTTTCCCCTGGAGAGCGAGACCGGGGAGGCGAACGGCACCTCTGCCAAGAGCGTCAGTCTCGAATCACAAGTGCCTTATATGTGACCCTGAACCGCAAAACCAGTCACATGTCGCACCGGGATATTTGTGGCGATAGCCAACAATACATTGTATGGGTCAGATTTTTCTTTTATGGCAAAAATCATTAGGATATTAAATAAAGATCATGTTCTATGAAGATATTTCCTACCGTAAATATATTAAAAAAGTATTTTTGTGAGTGGATGCAGCAAAATCGCAAACATAAATGGACACCTCGATGTTTCGATTTTTTTGCACCCTTTTTTTTGCAACTTTACCAAATATTGTCCTATCCTAACATCTTATTTATTCAGCTTTCAGATGATGTATAAATCTCAATTTCAACAAATATACCCTTGTGACTGGTTTCACATATGTGCCGTAATTAACCCACAAAATCTGCCCCGCTGAGACTTTAAAACCCTGATTAAAATTTTAACTGTACAATATGTTTTTTGTTCAACATGAAATGGTGTTATTAGCCTATTTTAACTGTGACGTATATCACAATCATACTGGATATTTAATGACATTAATATTTAGGGCAGGACTTTATCCATCAGGAACTGACTGGAAGAGAAATGAACATCTACTGAAACAATCAATAAAAACATGTCAGGTTAAAAAAATACATATATTTTGCATTGTGACATTAAGAACAATTAGGCAAAAATGCAAACTCAAATGCAAAATTAAAAGTTATTTAAATTTAATTGCTAATATTTAAACTAGTGATATTTAAGTTTTAATTTAATTTAATTAATATTTTGAATTAGCTTTTATTTTTATATTTTTAGTTTACATTTAGTAAGTTTGTTATGTGTTTTTGTCATTTTATTAGTTTTTAATAAATAAAAAAATACTGTATTTAGGTTTAATTTATTTTTATTTCAGTTTTCAATATTTTATTATTTATGCATTAAATTAAATACTATTTCAACTGAAAAGTAAAAAGTAAATCATACATTATACATCATGGTATTATTTTCAGTACTGCTGTTACTTATTATTTATTCTTAAATATGTAAATTAAAAATATATTTTTTAAAATACTGTCACCATTAGGAATAATGGTCTCTTGAAAAAATTAAAATGTCGAATGCATTACAATAATGAGAATTTGGGAGGAATGAGCTTGAATGTCATTAAAGTAAACTTACAATAGAAAATACGTTCCATTTTCTTTATGAAAAATAATATAATTTTAGAGTGAAATGTGACTTGGTCATTTGTTATTTGACTATTATTTGGTTATTTGACTCCTGGTTATCAACCAATCGAGTTGATTATGAACAATTATGAATGAATCCCAATAAATGATAATCAAGACAAACATTTAGTTTTTTTTTTTTTTTTTTTTTTTTTGAAAAACGTGCACTTTTGAAGTGTTCAATAAGACCAGGAAAGTAAATAGGGTCTTGCTGACTTGAAATGATTGTCAACATCAGTTATAATGCGGGCCGATGTGATAAATCACACACTCCTCTCAGAAACTTTAAAGATTTATAACACTCGTCGACAGACTTTACAGACCTGCAGCGGTTTTACATCACCACGTTACAGCCACGTGTGTGTGTGTGTGAGAGAGAGACAACGCTTCGACTGTGGCGTTTGATTGAGAATGTCTGCTCTGCGTTCCTATGGCAGCCCCAGTGCATGCTGGGATTGATTGAGCTGTCCCAGCGCCCCCCAAACCTGTCAGCCACTGGAGTTATGACATCATCAGGCCTCTCATAAGGCTCTCCATTGTTTTGAAATGAAAGAACATCAATTTCCGGCCCAGTGAAGCCTACGGGATGATTTGTGGCTGCTATTATCCTGCCAGAGTCTGGCGAGAGCGAACGAATAAGAAGTCTGAGAGAGAGAGACGAGGAAAGCTGGTGTCTTGCTCTCGTCTAATCACCTGAGACAGGTAACATACCTGAGACCTCCACATACGCAGATATTTAGACTCATCAGACACTTAGTTATGAAAACGTTGTCATACTCACACTCCAACCTGTATTGAAAAGGCCACGGTAATGCAGAGCGCTCATTCATAATGGAGAAAGATGCTGTCGAGCTCTAAAGAAGGACAGAAAACAACATTATCAGTAAAATATTTCATTTTAAATTAGATTAGAAGTGATATGCTGATTTGCTGCTCAGCTAAAATTTCTGATTATTGTTGAAAACAAATTTTGCAGCTATTGTATATGTTTTTGTGTAAACTGTGATACATTGCCATTTGGGTTAAGTAGGATTTAAAAATATATATGTACGGTAATAATAATTTTATTCAGCAAGGACTTGTTAAATTGATCAAAAGTGACAGTAAAGACATTTATAATGTTACAAAAGATTTTTGTGTCAAATCAATGCTGTTCTTTTGAACTTTATATTCATCAATTCAATTCAACTTAAAAGGTGAAACTAATATATTATAAAGACGCATTACACGCAAACTGAGATATTTCAAACCTTTACTTGATATAATTTTGATGATTATGGCTTACAGCTTATGAAAACCTTTTCACAATATTCAAATTTTGACTTTGGGGTTTTCATAAGCTGTAAGCGATAATCATCAAAATTATATCAAGTAAAGGTTTGAAATATGCGTGTAATGCGTCTATATAATATATTAGTTTCACATTTTAAGTTGAATTACTGAAATAAATGAACTTTTGGACGCTATTCGAATTTTTCGAGTTTCACCTGTACATACACACAGTATATGCTGTATATATATATATGAGTATTATACCATTTATATTAAACTGCATTTAGACCAGTCAGAGCAAGCAAGTATATAAAAGATGCTCTGGTTGTGAAGTATATTTACAGTGATAAAAGATTACACACAGTACAAATAAAAACACACATATTAGCTTTATGTGAGGATAGGAACAGCCCGTTTCCCTGATTATTTTCCATTCTTCCGTAGCAAAGATTGACACCTATGATCATGACATCAAACCTGCCTCAAGCACCAAATTTAACCCAAATCTGAGTGTAAATGCGATTTGACTAGAGATTTTAATGAAGTGATGATGACTTGAATTTGGTTGTTTTCCTCATGCAACGTTCTCAAGACTAAAGCTTTTGAATCATATATGGTGCTTTTAATGGTATTTTTTAAAACCCAGTTCTCAATATGCAAAAAAAGCCACACTGTGCATTCAGAAGAAAGTAAGTCTTCCAGTTATGATTGACATGAGGGTGCAGGAAATGATGACAGAATGTCATTTTAGGTTGAAGAATCCCTGCAAGTGTCCAGATATTTCTGGTTGCATTGTACCTAAACACCCACATACCTCTCAAACGGGTCTGTCTATCTGTCTATGTTTCTCCGACGGCTTTAATCTATCAGCGCACCACAGAAAGTGCTGAACGAGGCGGAAACTTTCATCAGGAAAGTTGCTGTCTTGGTGATACAGTGAGATCAGCTTTTCATACCAAAATGAGAATTTCACTTTTTCAAAGGCATAGCCGTAAACTTTCACCCAGAGAGACCAGAGAGAGATTCACACACACACACACACACACACACACACACACACACACTACACCATGCATCGGCGCACAACGGATGCGCCGGCCTCTAAAGAGTTTGTGCTTATATTAAAGCGGCCGCAGACGTTCGGTGTTCTCTAGGAAGATTGGAGTCGTCACAGTGTGTGAGACCGGACAAAAGCAAGAGTTATCAGACACACACAGAACGCTCCGGCACCTGAATCCCGCAGGATTAATCCCACCACAGAAACGCAACACGGCTCAAGAATCCGTGGTTTTGTTTGCTGGTCACCGCGTGCTCCCTGCATACTGATGGATGCCGTTGTCTAGTTGATTAATTCAGAGGAAGTGAAGTATTAGCCGCTTCTGTGTGCATGAGAGTGTGTGTCAGTGTGTTATCTGTATTGTAGCAGTGTGTTCCGGCCCGGCGTCCTCAGTCTCCAAGAATCATTTACAAACTGAATTACATCTAGAGAACTCAAAACGCTGCGAGTGTTTCCTAGCAGTCCGACCCAGAACTACAGATCTGATGTCCGAGGAAACCTGTCAAAGTGTTGAATCTTGGGACAGTTAATAGGTTTTTTTTGTGGATAATTATAGAGATGCACCGATTACAATTTTCTAGGCCGATCCCGATTCCGATATTTCCTTGAGTTTGACCTGCCGACTCCGATTTTAGCCGATTATAAACACAAATATTTATTTTCTATCTTCTCTTTAAAGGAACACTCCGACTTTTTGGGACTTTAGCCTATTCACCTTATCCCCCAGAGTTAGATAAGTCCATACATACCTTTTTCATCTCCGTGCGTGCTATAAGTCTGTTTGACGCACCCACCGCTAGCCTAGCTTAGCATAAAGACTGGATGTAAATGGTTGCAGCTAGCATACTAATCCAAATAAGTGACAAAATAGCACAAACATTTTCCTATTTACATGTTGTGATTTGTATAGTCAGAGTGTACAAAAAAACAAAGTCACATGAGACACAGACATATTTTAACCGTATAAATACTGGGAACTATATTCTCTGAAGGCGAAGCACTGCTACTTGGGCGGAGTGATAACCGCAGCACCTGAGACGTACCGTGGTGAGGATTTATACGGTTAAAATATGTCTGTCTCATGTGACTTTGTTTTTTGTACACTCTGTGACTATACAAATCACTACATGTAAATAGGAAAATGTTTGCGTTATTTTGTCACTTATTTGGATTAGTATGCTAGCTGCAACCATTTACATCCAGTCTTTGTGCTAAGCTAGGCTAGCGGTGGGTGCGTCAGATAGAGTTACAGCACGCACGGAGATGAAAAAGGTATGTATGGACTTATCTAACTCTGGGGGATAAGGTGAATAGGCTAAAGTCCCAAAAAGTCAGAGTGTTCCTTTAATAGAACATCATAGAACATTTTTTGAACAGATAATCGCTATAAAATAGAACTATATAAATTACTCCTGGTGTGGGAAATTCACACACATCTAAAATGCAGTGTTATGGAAGAACCATTTCCCTTTCACATCCAATATCCAACTAAAAAAAATTGATATATTTAGCAAACTAAACTTCTGTATGAAAACAGGTAATGGCAATAAAATAATATATAAATAACAAATAAAAATAAAATAAATATAGCCTTGCAGTATAAAGATATTTCTCTCTCACACACACACACACACACACACACAGGCCTATTGCAATCACTTGTACATCAATGGCAAGTTATATTTCTCAGTTCTTCTCTCATCTGACACATGTCCAGCCAGGCTAAACAGGTTATTACTATAAATATTTAATGTTTTATTAATTTTGCACCAATAATCCATGTATTTTGGACAGATCTGATGTCCGAGGAAACCCGTCAAAGTGCTGAATTTTGGGACAGTTAATAGTTTTATTTTATTTTTTCGATAATTCTGGGTTTCTGTCGAGTTATTACTATAAATATTTATTGTTTTATTAATTTTTGCTCCAATAATCCATGTATTTTGGACAGGAAATTAAGGCAAGTACACAAATGCAAGTATTTGGCAAGAACAGGGTTATTGTCGCTAACGAAAAGTACAACTATAAAAAACCTTTATGTTAGTTGAAATAAAGCTGAAATCAAATTAAATAAAATGTGAATATTGTAGGAATGTTGCCTTGACATAAAACTGAATACATTTTAATTTGAAGCACTCAAATTATTAACTAGAAATAAATACAAACTTAAACTAAAAAAAAAAAAAAAAAATAAAAAAAAAAATGACAAAAGCACATCATATGACTAAACTCTAAAAAAAAATGAACATGAAAGCTTTTATTTGATATTTTTAGTAAATCAAAATATTAAGAAAACTAAAATAAAACTGGACAGGAACATTGTAAATAATAACCAGATGTGTTATTATTCAGGTACAGTTTAACTAACTAATGTCATCAAATTAAACATTGTACTAATTTTGTAACTTTTTGGTAAAAAATAAGTGTTATGCAATGCTCGCTCATTTATGGCAATGTTAAGAATGCATTAGATCATGAAATGAGCACATACAGTATCAGAATGATGCATGAAATGATGCTTACATCGCTAGAAACATCTTACAAAGCATTTTTCGGGCCAAAAAGACAGTGTGCAGTTTTGCTTTGGGTTCAGGCTTGACATGTGACTGATTTACATGCAGATCTCTACACAGAACGAGCTCTGAATCAGACACAATAAAGTCCCCAAATAACTCAGCGCAATAATCAGCATCTGTAATCGGTCATCTCTCTTCCGGCTGTTAGTGTGCGTTGACTTTTAATTTTAGGATAATGTGGCCTCACATTAGAATCTCGTTAATGCTGCAAAAACATACGCCAACGTTTAGACACGTCACAAAAAATAAATCTTTTGATCTGAAAGCTTCAGATGAAATGCTTGAAATCAGTTCCACAGACAAACTGTGCCATAAAAAATATGGAATATGAAATCAAGACAAAAGCAGAAGCTCAAATATAAGCCGCTTTTTATATTTGCTTATATTTAAGCCCCGTTTTCATTTGGATCACATATTTTTTGATCACTACATCATTCCCAGAACAGTGTTATTTTAATATAATTGAGATATTATTACAGTTTTTATTGACATATTTGCTTTTTCAAGTTTAACTAATTTTTTTGTAATGTGTTTTTTAAGTCATTTTATTTTAAAAATGTTCTCTATTTAAGAAAAGTAAGAAAATGTCTATTTAAAAATGTTATTAGTTTTGGTTTTATTTAACTATAATAACCCTGACGTCCCAGACTTCCATTTGTGTTATTTCAGAGTCATAATATAATATTCTAACATGTGGAAATTAGCCATTATAAAGAATAAGTATGTGCTTAAACCTTTGACTGCCAGCATAACTCAACACTTAACAGAGACATTAAACTGAACTAACACACACTTTAAAGTTACGGCAGAAGTGATCACACATTCTCTGCGAGTGTTTAGACGTGCAGCTGTATTTGTCCGTCAGTTCATCTGAACAGGGCTGTTTGTTGTGGGTTAAACAGAAGACCATTTCCCAGTGCTAACCTCTGGTTAACCCACGTTTCTGCTCCCGCGTCTATCTGGGATCTTCCCTGCTGTGGAAAGTCTTGAAGAAAATTACATTTTAAAGGGCTGCTCCCTGTAAATCTTTCATTGTTGATTTAATTATGTCTCGCAGAGCAATCCCTCGACCCCGACCTCGCCCTCACTCTCTCTCACACACACACACACACACAGCCGCTGGAGAGCAGTCAGTGTTCCTCTGGCTGTTGACTGAAATACTGACACTCTCGTCCTGGTTCTTCACTATTGCCTAACGCCTCGTGTCGTGTGAAAACAGATTTCCCATGAAGAGTTCGTTGCACTATTTCGTAACTTCAGTTCTCAAAACTTCCTCTCTCCGTCAAAATCAGCATTTATTGAAAGCAAACTGCAAAAACATTCTGAACTTTTGCAACAACAATAACAAAAAATACACTCCCGGTCAAAAGTTTACGATTTTTGTAGTCTTTTACGCTCATCAAGGCTGCATTTATTTGATAAAAAAAAAAAATACAGAAAAAAGTATATATATTGTCAAATAAGTATGTTATATACAATATTAACACAAATAAAATGAACAGGCCTTTAGAATTAATAATAATAATAATTTATCTACTTTATTTTTTTATTTTGTCATAAAGCAAAAACATAATAGTTATATTGTCGTATAATGTATATGCTATATATACTATATTTCATTTTTATATTAGTAACTGTTGTTTTGTCATTCTTATTAGTTTTTAACATCTACATAGTTTCAGTGTTTAGATTTAGAAGGCATTTCTGATTATTATCAATGTTGAAAACAGTTTTTTTTAAAGATTATTTGATGAATATAAAGTTCAAAAGAACAGCATTTATTTGAAACAGAAATCTTTTGTAACATTTTAAATGTATTTACTGTCACTTTTGATCAATTTAATGCATCCTTTATGAATTTTAATAATTATTCTTTTCTTTTTTTTTAATATCACCTACCCCAAACTTTTGAATGGTAGTGTATCAGAGATGCTCAAAGTCTCTGAGCTAGAGTCCAAGTCAAGTCTCAAGTCTCTGAGCTAGAGTCCAAGTCAAGTCTCAAGTCTCTGAGCTAGAGTCCAAGTCAAGTCTCAAGTCTCTTGTGGTTATAAGTGTTGCATCACGTACAGCGACCCATCCAGGTTGCTTAGAACACTGCATAGCTTTATATAAGGAATTCAAAGCATGTAATATGTTAGGTTACACTATTTCGATAGTCCACTTTAGACATTCTTCTAACCATGTACATTTTTAACTACATGTCAACTAACTCTCATTAGAGTATTAGTAGACTGTCAGGTTATGATGTGGGTTCGGGTTTGGAGAACAAGTTGACTTGTAGTTGCCAAGTTACTTATAGTCAGTAGAATATCTGTTGGGGAACCAACAAAATAAGATATTATAATATATAATTAGCAGATATTAAGCAGACAGCCTACTAATACTCTAATGAGAGTTAGTTGACATGCAGCTGCAAAGTTACTTATAGTTAGTAGAATGTATAAAGTGGACTATCAAAATAAAGTGGTACCATATGTTATTATGACTCTAGATAGTTATTATGCTAATAGATATGACTATCTATTAGCATACAGTATCAGCTTTGATTTTGGTATATAATCAGTGTAAACAGGCTATTGCAACATGACAAAAACAGCAAGAATGCTTTACTTTTAGTTAATTTCTTTATTTTGCCTTGTAGCTTGAACATACCAAGACATAAGACCAAATATAGAAAATGATATAACTCGCAACACTAAAATGGACACACTCCTATTTAGTGCAAAACATCAGTGTAGCTAAATGCAAATAAACTATTGCATCCAAATGAAATTAACACTACAGTGCACTTCCAAAACATTAAAATGCTCAAAATCTTTAGTGTAAATGTGAAGCAACTGACCAACTTATGGTATGTAACTTGTTAAGAACAAAATGTTTAGAAATAAAAAAATCCAAAGGGTGAGATCAGACTGGTTAACCTTCTCTTCTCTCAACACACTAGGTATGGCCCACAAAACATTTCTGGCTTCTTCTGGCTGCACTGCCTATGCAACTAATCATAGCTTATATACTGTAAGTCAACACATCCCAGACTCTCAAACCAGTGTAACGTTATAACTAAATGAAACAGTAACGTTACATGATCAACAATAAACCTGTTTGTAGACAACGGGCAGCCAGCGGCACGTAAATGATTAACGTTACGTTAATCGACCACCACAAGTTTGGCAATTAAACAAACGCTCATTCATATTTCATAAGGAAGACAATCGGAGTTAACCTCTCGTAACGTTAGGTAGCTAAAGCAATAAGCAAGCTAACGGTAGATGGTCAATGCTGAGCTAAACATGTTTACTCACCTATCAGGGTGCGTTTTCAGATGCCTGATAAAATTAGATGTGGTTGAGCCAGAATCTTTTACCGTGATACTGCATATTTTGCATTGAGCGCTTCTTTTGAGCGCGTCTTGTTTGAAGTTTTTGAACCCAAAGCTAACGATGAATGGCACAGCAGCGGCCGGTGCAGTCGAACTTTTTGTTTGTTATCCTCTCATGTTTGTGTGGTCGCGCGCGCGCTGCCAGCAATAGGACACGTAGTACGTGGTTACGTAGGCAGGTTATAGGTAACGGAGGGAGGGGGATAACAGCGAGCTCATCAGACGTTTCCTAAAAATAAACATTGTTCACGAGTCCCGCAGCTCGAGTCCGAGTCGAGTCTGAAGTCTTTCGAGGACGAGTCTCAAGTCGAGTCTGAAGTCACTGTGTGTGGGACTTAAGTCGCACTCGAGTCCGAGTCTCAAACTCGAGTCCCCATCTCTGTAGTGTATCACAGTTTCTACCAAAATATGAAGCGGCACGACTGTTTTCAAAACTGATAATAATCATAAATGTTTCTCGAGCATCAAAGCATCATATTAGAGTGATTTGTGAAGGATCATGTGACACTGAAGACTGGAGTAATGATGCTGAAAATTCAGCTTTGATCACAGGAATAAATTACACTTTACTATATATTCACATAGAAAACAGCTATTTTAAATTGTAATAATATTTCACAATTTTTCCTGTATTTTTTTTATCAAATAAATGCCACATTTAAAAATAAAAAAATCCCAAATTTTTGACTGATAGTGCATTTCTTCTCATTTACTCACCCTCATGTAAGATGTTCTGTTATCCACTGAAGTTAGAAGGAGACGTTTCTCCGGATGTTGGTCAAATAGATGATAATCTTCCTGAGCTTCAAATCTCCCTCTTGACATCAAGGTCACCAAGTCGCTCGTAACTAAATCGGAGGCACAAACGAGAGTCTGTCATTGAACCCTATCATGTAAAGTGAAGTACTAGCTCTGTCATGGACAGATGTCAAGGACTATCATTCAGACTAATATTTTCTAAATGGTTTTCATGTTCAAGCATCTCTTTTTATCACCACACGTCCACGCAATGCCGTCATAAAACATCATGTGATATCATTTGTACCGAGGTTTAAGGTCTCGCTCAAGGGCAACAGTGCTGATTGTGTACTAGGGGTCAAACCATCTCAAACCAGAGTTTTAAACATTACACTACATCCCATAACCTGGCCCAGAGCTGATGTTGCCATGGTGATGCCCTGAACTAAACACTGCGCCACTGTTGTGACATGGAAAATGCTAATGAAGTCCAAAGTCACCTCATTAACCCACAAATGTTCCTGCGCTGAAAACAAGACAATGGTTTTCCCAGCGAGTCGCTTGGGCAACATAATGGAACAACGGAGAAAAAAAGGATGTTTCTTGTTATTTTTACATAAAAACATTGATATTAGCAGAATGTGATATACAGTATTGTAACATTCACAACACAAAGTCTATCCAGAACATCAGCCTGAAGCTCATTAGCATATGACCGCCCACATTTACAGGTGAAACTCGAAAAATTTAATTTAATTGCAAAAGTTAATTTAGTAATCAGTAATTCAACTTAAAAGGTGAAACTAATATATTATATAGACTCATTACATGCAAAGTGAGATATTTCAAGCCTTTATTTGTTATCATTTTTATGGCTTACAAGCTTATGAAAACCTTTTCACAATATTCTAATTTTGAATTTGGGGTTTTCATAAGCTGTACACCATAATCATCACAATTATAACAAATAAAGGCTTAAAATATCTCACTTTGCGTGTAATGCGTCTATATAATATATTAGTCTCAGCTTTTAAGTTGAATTACTGATTACTAAATTAACTTTTGCACGATATTCTAATTTTTCGAGTTTCACCTGTACATTCAACACCTATTTCATATTCAGCTACTTGACCTGAATATGAACTATGCTGAAAGAGGTTAGAGATTAACAAAAAGACAATTTACATATAGAAGTCTTGGCAAAAACTGCCCGTTTAATTTGTGCTAATGTTGCATTGAATTCTAGTGCGCAAAGCATCGACCTCAAATCTTGCACTATAATAATATTATATAAATACATGCATATTTATAAACATGTGCTTGGTTAGATGCTAACTGCATTTCATTGCTCCTGTACTTGAACTCTTCACAATTACATTAAATATAATTTAATTAAGATATAACATGAGTGAAAAAATACAGTCGTCACATATTTTGATCACTACATCATTCCCAGACCAGAGTTATTTTAATATAATTGAGATATTATTGCAGTTTTTATTAATATTTTTAATTTTTATATTTTGCTTTTTCAAGTTTCAAGTGTTTGTGTATTATTATTATTATTTTTTTAATATCTCTATTCATTTTTTATTTCATTTTTAGTTTTAGTTATTTTAGCACTGTAAATATAATGAGAATTTTTGCCTTGCAAAACTAGCTAAAAAAAATTTAGTTAAAAGAAAGAAAATGCTGTTTTAAGAATGTTATTAGTTTTAGTTTTATTTAATAACCCTGTCCCAGATTTTCATTTGTGTTATTTCAGAGTTTAACAATTTAATAATATTCGAACATTTATAAACATATGCTATTTGCACTTTTAGTTAGATGCTAACTGCATTTCATTATTATCTTAGTACTTTTACTTTTCACAATTACATTAAATCTAATTTAATTAAGATATAAGATGAGAGCAGTGCAAGATGCCGATATAACTACTCTATTAATGCAACACAAAGTCTGGCTGGTTATTATATACACATCAGGTGGGAAAAACTAAATGACCTCTGAAGTGACAATTGTGGTTAAGGATGAGAATATTTCAATTAAATTATTCCAGGCGTAGCGTTGACTCCTTCACCTCAGCATAAGAGCCGCTCCTCGAGAGGAAAGTCACGAGGGCAGCTTTAATTGAGTGATAAAATGGGCATCTGAATCAGTGTGTGAAATATAAAGACTAGAGATGGGAAATGAGGAATGTAATGCGATTCTCCTTAATGATTACACTAATGATTCTTTTGTTCTGATTCAGTGAGTGAGTCATTAGATTGATTCAGACGTTTAGGAATAATTCTTTAGATTCATTACAATATAACCGACTCATTTGAATCACTTGTTCACAAAACAGATGACAATGACTAGGAATGGGAAATGTAATGCGATTCTCCTTAATGATTCTTTTGTTCTGATTCAGTGAGTGAGTCATTAGATTGATTCAGACGTTTAGGAATAATTCTTTAGATTCATTACAATATAACCCACTCATTTGAATCACTTGTTCACAAAACAGATGACAATGACTAGGAATGGGAAATGTAATGCGATTCTCCTTAATGATTCTTTTGTTCTGATTCAGTGAGTGAGTCATAAGATTGATTCAGACGTTAAGGAATAATTCTTAAGATTCATTACAATATAACCGATTCATTTGAATCACTTGTTCACAAAACAGATGACACTGGTTGTCGTTTTCTATATGAATCGGTGGACAAATGCAGATTAAAAGACGGATCTGAACGGCATGAAAAGATTCAGTATTTATTTATTTATGTTTTAAAAGCACAACCGGTTCAGAATAAGAACATGTAATTGTGACACACAGCACGATCTTTCGCCTGGGATTTACAAAGCATTGAATGGCTGTCAACACAAGCTCTCCAGGGGACTCGTGCAAATATATCAACTCACACAAACATGCTTAAACACCTCGGAGGGTTCAAGACAATATAAAGTTTCTCACAGGACGCAGTCTGCATTAATTTGAGCAACACACTCACATGTTTGTGTTTACTCCGTTACACTTCAGGGACAAATATGTCCTCAGAAGTGAGCTTAATCTGACAAGACCTCCCTTTGGGTACAAACAGGGACGTCCGTTTTTGGAAAATCCATTCATACATAAAATAATTCATATACTTGTTTCTAAAAATGCAGTTTTCTTTTAAGTGGTAAGCGCAGCAAACAATTTGTCCACACTGAATGTGAAAATTGGACTAGGATCTCGCAGAAATAAAAACCAAGGCACTGACAAATTTACAAACACTAATCGTGACTTGTTAGGACAAAATATCAAATTAACATGTAAGAAATTGCTTTATCAGTGATTTTTTTAATCTTTCCGAATGATGCACAACACACGCCTCTGCCTTAAAGAGGACTTATTCTGCCCTTTTCCAAAGCCGTGATGTTGTGTTTCAGGCTCTACTAGAACAGGTTTTCCTGCTTGAATGTTGATTATTTTCCTCATATTCTCCATTGTTGCGGCTCCTCTCTTCCCAGTCTGTCAGTAACGCTCTGTTTACTTCCTGTCTCTATGAAGCCCCTCCTTCTGAAAAGCACACTGTGCTCTGATTGGTCGGCTGGATTAGTGTGTTGTGATTGGTCGAGTGCTTCGAGTGTGTTTGGGAAATGTCCCGCCCCTTCCCATAACCGCCACTTTCAACCTTAGACTGTAAAAAAATATGTTCGCAGTGTGTGTGTGAGTCACCCGTAGTGTTTCTGCAGAGCATTTTTGAAGCCCAAAGTGGGCGGAGCCGGCCGTCGCCATCTTGGCCGCGCGTCACTCCTGGATAGACGAAAATAGGCAACGAGGCGGATTAGCTGAGGTGACGTGACTAGGGCTGCAACAACTAATCGATAAAATCGATAATAATCGATTATGAAAATCGTTGTCAACGAATGTCATTATCGATTAGTTGGTCTGCTTACGTCACGGGGAGCGTTTACTGGTGATTGGTTGAAACGGGCCAATCAGGATGCTCTCTGTCTTACACGCGCTTCATACGCACACACACAAGGCCTCTCCTCCGTTGCTCTGCCGCACGCGCGCGCTTCATGGTTTGGAGCACAGTCTCTTCTGTCTCGCATGCGCGCTCAAATCCCGGGAGTTTGAACTAATTTGCGGGCATCAGGGAGCCGCATAAGCCGCTATCAATGTGCGGGTGACTCCCAGAACTTCCGGGATCTTGGGATGTCTGTATTTTGTCTCGAGCATCAGGTTGCGCAATCAGTTCGCTCGCAACATAAGTGATGGATTAAAATAGCGCTACCGCAGAAATAGGTTAAATTAAAACGGTCTTTACAAAGCGAAGCACTAAATATAAAGGCAGTTAATAACAGCAGCAGTAAAAGATTGTTTTAGTCACTGTACTCAGTGGTTTTCAGCGAATGCTTGTGCACTAATGCATCATTTTTCCTGTCTTTTTAATCAAGCCTGTTAGCTTGCTGCGTACTTCCATTCCGTTCTCTATTTACAGCATTTGTCTACTAAGTTTTAATTGTTTTTCAAACGCGATCTACTGCGGCTCTACGTTCACACGCTTGTTTTCAGTCTTTCTATAATTATTTTATCAATGTATCCTTATAATTCAATTAATTTTAATAAAATTTTTTATGAATTATATATTTTAGATGTTTTAAGTTTATATCTTCACATCTGAACAACATGTCTGTGTAAATTTGTTTTAACAAAAATTGTGTTAAAACAATATGTTGGATATAAATGTTTTTTTTTTTGTTGTTTTTTACATTAATCATGGTTGTCAACTTGCCATCAGCAATTATCATTAAAAACAATGCAAATATTGATATTACTAAAACTCAATGTGTGGCTTTTGCACTTTTTAAAGTACACTTTTACACATAAATATCCTAATTTATGGTTTTAGGTAACACTTTATTTTACGGTGTCCTTGTTACATATGTTACATGTACTTACTGTAGTAATAACAGTAAATTATGCATAATTACATGCAACTAACCCTCAAGCAAATCCTAATCATACCCTATTCCTATTGTAAGTACATGTAGTTACTTAATATTACTCTGTACTTAAATATATAATTACACTGTAACAAGGACACCTTAAAATAAAGTGTAACCGGGTTTTATTTAGTCAATAAACAAAAAAATCAAATTGAATTTATCCGATTAATCGATTAATCGAAAAAATAATCGTCCGATTAATCGATTATCAAAATAATCGTTAGTTGCAGCCCTAGACGTGACGCTAACAGGCAGCAGACAAACGGCTAGTAGTGACATCAGCGGCAATCCACCTGTCACTCAAGTAGCCACGCCCTTAATTATGCACAACTTTAAGGCTTAATATAATTTAAACGGATGAGTTATAAAAAAATTCACCCCCCTCACAGTCGTCATGAAGGGCAAAATTAGCTATATAGACCAAAACCACTTTTTGTACCAGACTGTAAACACATTTGTTTCTGCTGTAAAGTTGGGCATTTTAACATGGAGGTCTATGGGATTGGCTCTCTTTTGCAGCCGGTCTCTAGTGGCCAGTCGATGAACTGCAGTTTATGTCACTTCAGTGTTGGTTTCAAGAGAGAGAGGAAGGTTTCGGCTTGGTTTCAACACACTACTAAATAACTCAACCAGGCCCCGCCCCTTTATTCTGCGTATTAATTATTATAATGAGGAATATTGTGACGTGTTCGTTCCCGGATGAAACTCAAGACTACAATGGAGGCGTTTCAGGAGTTCAGAAACACTGACACTGATATAGAGAATAACTCCCGCTGGAGGGATTTGCGCGATTGCTTATAGACGCAGCATATCTCCTTTTCAAGGTCCAACAACCTTCTTAAATGATTCCTCAATCTCTCAGTCCCTGAAAGAGAGACGGATCTCTTAGGTAGGAGCAGTCGGATCTAAACCTTGTGTAAACTCACACTCAGGGGACGCGGTCTGCGCAGACGCAGGCTTTTTAATTGGTTTCATTTGAATGACTGTAAAAGCCACTGTGTTATTAGATTATATTTATCCCCACAGCGCGGCTGCTTACATCAGCGCTGAAAGAGAGATTAATGCACAGAATTTTAAACTGCGCTTTAATTCTCCATCCAGATTTATCCAAACAGCTGCGTTGAGCCCTTCATATTGAGCTCTGTGGAAAGAAGATTTACCAGCATTACATGGAAGAGCTTGCAGAACTAACCAATGAACATCACAGGTTAAAAAAACCCACTTCAATCTGTTGATTACCACAGAAAAAAAAAAAGAATTACTTCAACTTGTCACTCAGTTTGTAAAAACACAGATGAAATGCACTAATGCAAGACATTTAATGTGCATCTCGTCCTTCGCTTCAAACACTTAAGAGTAATTGTTTCATAAAAAATTTTTTTTTGAGCTTTAAAGTGTCTAAAACGACACGAAATCGACTTTAAACAAATGCTTTATTTTTTTTTTTTAGAAATTATTTTCTGTGAAGAAAAAATGAGCATTACGCCACAAACACCGTCTATAAGTCGCATTGAACCTGAAACATTCCTCCAGCACCAAAGCAAGGAGCTTTGAAACAGTGTTTACACAAAACAGCAACACTACCTGAAAGAAAACAGCAGACCGGCGTGCTTTAATGTCCCGCGGCTGCATGAGTCCAGCCAACCGCGGTCACATGCTTCTGCTCCAGTAAAAACATTTCAGCGCTGACATTAACAAGAGGCCGACGTTCCCGATGTCAAATTCCACACGTTCGCCAAAAGACAGAAGGAAATTAATGCAACATTTCAGAGCACATTCTTCTGTATCTCAATCAATAAGACGGAGAGCTAATGGCAAAAAATGCTTTTCTTACTTAGTATTTTTGTCTCGTTTCCAGTCCAAATGTCTAAAAATCCTTAAATCGAGACGCATTTACTAGTTGAGTAAAATTATATAAGAAACTATATCTTGTTTTCTGGAGGTTTTTTTTTTTCTTGCTTAAAACAAGCACAATTATCTGCCAATGGGGAAAGAAAAATTATAATTTTATTATTTAAAATTACTTTTTGCTTAAAACAAGCACAATTATCTGCCAATGGGGTAAGAAAAAAAATATTTTTATTATTTAAAAAAATGTTTTGCTTAAAACCAGCACAATTATCTGCCAATGGGGTAAGAAAAAAAAGATTTTTATTATTTAAAATTATTTTTTGCTTAAACAAGCAAAATTATCTGCCAATGGGGTAAGAAAAAAAAGATTTTTATTATTTAAAATTATTTTTTGCTTAAAACAAGCACAATTATCTGCCAATGGGGTAAGAAAAAAAATATTGTTATTATTTAAAATTATTTTTTGCTTAAAACAAGCACAATTATCTGCCAATGGGGTAAGAAAAAAAAGATTTTTATTATTTAAAATTATTTTTTGCTTAAAACAAGCACAATTATCTGCCAATGGGGTAAGAAAAAAAAGATTTTTATTATTTAAAATTATTTTTTGCTTAAAACAAGCACAATTATCTGCCAAATGGGTTAGAAAAAGTATCTTAATTCAAATGGAAAACAAGATTATTTTTCTTACCACATTGGCAGATAATTTAGCTTGTTTTAAGCAAAAAAAACCTCACTTCATTTAGTTTTTTTCTCTCTCCAGAAAACAAGATATAATTTCTTATATCATTTTACTTCTCTAGTAAATGCTTCTTGATATAAGAATTTGTAGATATTTGGACTGGAAACAAGACAAAAATACTGAGTACGAAAAGCCTTTTTTGCAGTGCACTGGTTCTCTTATCAAAAATGTGCTCACATTTACCAAGACATCACAAAGTCTGCAATCAAAAGTTAAAGATCTCAATATGAACAATCCAATGGGTTTACAAAACACTGTGAAAACTGATTGAAAGAATCATTCTTTTGAGATCTTTTTGTGAATTGGTTCATCTGGTTCACCAAAACCAATGTGTTCGTGAATTGGAATGAATCAGTTTTGAGAAGTCAATGACTCCACCACTCAATGAGACAGTATAAGCGGTTCTCGACTGTCCGTTTCAGACACGTATGTCTCTAAATGAGCCGGAAACCATTTGTACGGATGCTTTAGCTGCAAAACTGTCCAATAACTCATGAATATGCGTCACATTCAACATGCAGGGAAAGCCCAGAACAAGATGTAGTGTGAACATTAATCTCAATTCAGTTGGAAGGATTGATTCACTAATTGCAAATCACAAAACACCGTAATTAATATACCTTAATTAAAAACGTAATAAATATCAATATGTGCCTACATATGGCTTTATTAAAACATGTTAGAGAATGTAACATGCCACAGAGGACACTAGTGAAAAGTAATGAAGTTAAGAACCAGATTTAATGAACCAATTCATAGAAACTATTATTAATCTCTTACCTTTAAAAAGTGTGGAGAGCGTCTGATCCTGATTTTGAGGGTCCGATACCTGAAATGCAGAACCAATTTTAATTCTATGAATTCGAAACAGGAATATTATCGTTAACTAAAACTAAAACCATAAAAAAAAATTTTTTTAAATAAAATAAAGATGAACTGAATAGGAAAATATAACTTAACTTTGTAGACATTCAAAATATAAAAAAAACTATAATAGTATACCAATGATACTACAATGACACTAATTCTTAATTAACTCTGTTCTATTTAATGCTATTTCTGCTTTATGACAAAATAACGAATTAAACAAAAATGATTATTATGTCGATGACTATCATCATTATTACTATGATTACATAGTAAGTATTTTAGAATTTATATATAGAATAAAAGTATTGTTACAACTAGTGGATTATATTCATGCAAAATTGCTTTGCAACCTTAATGTCAAAAAATTAAAATGAAATAAATAAATAAATAATTTGGCACTCCAGGGATTCATTATACGGCATATATTTAATATGTCTTTGTTATTTTAGTAAATAAACAATACATTGTACATTTACATTTGTATATCATGAACAACCAGTTTTTACATAAAACATAAAACGTTCGTTGTGTTTTTCCTGAAGCGCTAATAAAATCCCATTACTCTAAAATGTAAAAAAAATTGCTACGTTTCTCATCTTGTGAATAAATGGCTGTTACATAAAGTAGATTTTATGCAAATGATCATGAAATAAGCTCAAACAATATTAAAGAACATAAAGTGAAAGTATCAGTATTATGATAGGTTTGCGAAAAAGATTCATGTGTCGAGTGTGTGTGTTTAATAAACCCAAAGGGATTGAATATTCAAAACTGGATGTTACCCAAGCCTCACTTTGCCCTTCACAATGTCAACACTCGCACATCATTGTGTTATATTCACACACACACACACACACACACGCACAAATCAGCTTGTTAACGGTTATTGTAAAATGTGCATGTCATAAAAACCTCTTATTAAGGTGAAATCCACTGCATGAAAAAGTGAGATAGGATGTTTTTCCTGAAGGTGGAGAGTCTGTCACCTCATAGACACAGACACACATGCACACACACTCACACACACACTCCAGACTGGCTGCGTTCGAGTATCTCAGTCCAGGTGACAGTGTTTCTCTGACACATTTATAATGGATGAACACGTCCACACACACTTTATACAGCGGAGGGCAGACTCACGACACACAATACTTTCGCACACTACGTGAGACGGTCGTTCGGTTTTATATGTATTAATCGATCACAATCACGCTTGAAATATAAATCACAGCAACTTTTTGGCAACATAAGCAAGTGCTTTCCTTCTACATTACATTGCAAACTAATTATATGTAGTAGTATAGAGGTTAAAGATTGTAAGATGCCGTCAATTATTTAATATTATAAAGCACAGTTACAGATGCATACACATGTAAAGTGTTGGATTATTCTATGCATAATTCAATATGATATTAAATCTGAATATTCTAACACAGAATGATGTAGTTAATAATTCACTGCCTTATTGGCTATTTTTAAGTTTTCATGAATTCAGTCTCACTTTTCTACAACTAGAAGAGTTGAAAAGGAAAAGCAAATGAAAAGCTGCATTCGAAAGTCACATACTTTCCTACAATATAGTAGTTGAGAAACTGTACATGGAAATTGTTGCATGTCCGAATTTATAGTAGTCAAATGACTCGCGGCGAGATATTTTAAGTGTGCATTCAATGGAGACTTTACTATCCCATGAGGCCACAGGAGAGGATTTATAAAGTGATGCAACAATTAGTTTAGAACATGCAACTGCGAGGTATAAATTCACAGTTTTGGCCAGGACACTCCTGTAAAAGAGATGTTTCTCTCCTGGTTAAATAAAGGTTCTAAACAATTGTGAGGAAAAAAAGCTGTTAGAATTGTGCGATAAAAATACAAATTACTTTAATTTGCATTTTTTGTTCTGTGGCAGAAACAAACTTCCATAATTATCAGCCTAGATTAAAATCAACTCAAATTAAAAACTGAAACTAATTTATAAAAGCACAAACACAAAGAACACATGCAAAACTATCACATGTACAAGTGACTACTTACAACTGGACACTGTGTGTGTGTGTGTGTGTGTGTGTGTGTGTGTGTGTGTGTGTGTGTGTGTGTGTGTGTGTGTATAATTTCTAAATCTTAATTGACTATTTACTAAATTTAAGAAGAACCCAAAGCTCAAATTAATATCATTTTTACTTTTTTGTCTTGTTTTTCTGTAGACATCTTTATATCTCTGTGTATCTATAGAGAAATTGAGATGTTCTCCTGAATGTGTGTGTGTGTGTGTGTGTGTGTGTGTGTGTTGGGCAGTATTGATTTCTGTGACAGTAGTAGATTGAGGAGGTTGTAGTGACATGTTCCTCACATTGCTGGCCTGATGGAAATGCTCCAGGACAGACATAACAGCAAAAACACACCCACAGGTCACTTTACACACACTGATGCTGCAGCCTGTGCACACAATTCAGACAGCTGTCAATCAGAAGAGGTCGAACAGATCATGTACACAAACATATGGAAGCTTGTTTCCACCACAGAATAAAACATTTTAAAAGACAATTGTGAGTTTGCAATCTCACAATTCTGACTTTATTACTCAGAATTGTGTGTTATACAGTCCGAATTGCGAGATACAAACACGCAATTGTGTGTTATAAAGTCCGAATTGCGAGATATAAAGACGCAATTGTGTGTTATAAAGTCCGAATTGCGAGATATAAAGACGCAATTGTGTGTTATAAAGTCCGAATTGCGAGATATAAACACACAATTGAGTGTTATAAAGTCCGAATTGCGAGATATAAACACACAATTGAGTGTTATAAAGTCCGAATTGCGAGATATAAAGACGCAATTGTGTGTTATAAAGTCCGAATTGCGAGATATAAAGACGCAATTGTGTGTTATAAAGTCCGAATTGCGAGATATAAAGACGCAATTGTGTGTTATAAAGTCCGAATTGCGAGATATAAACACACAATTGTGTGTTATAAAGTCCGAATTGCGAGATATAAACACACAATTGAGTGTTATAAAGTCCGAATTGCGAGATATAAACACGCAATTGTGTGTTATAAAGTCAGAATTGCGAGATATAAAGACGCAATTGTGAGTTATAAAGTCCGAATTGCGAGATAAACACGCAATTGTGTGTTATAAAGTCCGAATTGCGAGATATAAACATGCAATTGTGTGTTATAAAGTCCGAATTGCGAGATATAAACACACAATTGTGTTATAAAGTCCAAATTGCGAGATACAAACACGCAATTGTGTGTTATAAAGTCCGAATTGCGAGATATAAAGACGCAATTGTGTGTTATAAAGTCCGAATTGCGAGATATAAAGACGCAATTGTGTGTTATAAAGTCCGAATTGCGAGATATAAACACACAATTGAGTGTTATAAAGTCCGAATTGCGAGATATAAACACGCAATTGTGTGTTATAAAGTCAGAATTGCGAGATATAAAGACGCAATTGTGAGTTATAAAGTCCGAATTGCGAGATAAACACGCAATTGTGTGTTATAAAGTCCGAATTGCGAGATATAAACATGCAATTGTGTGTTATAAAGTCCGAATTGCGAGATATAAACACACAATTGTGTTATAAAGTCCAAATTGCGAGATACAAACACGCAATTGTGTTATAAAGTCCGAATTGCAAGATATAAACACGCAATTGTGTGTTATAAAGTCCGAATTGCGAGATATAAACACGCAATTGTGTTATAAAGTCCGAATTGCGAGATATAAACACGCAATTGTGTTATAAAGTCTGAATTGCGAGATATAAAGACGCAATTGTGTGTTATAAAGTCCGAATTGTGAGATATAAACACACAATTGTGTGTTATAAAGTCCGAATTGTGAGATATAAAAACGCAATTGTGTTATAAAGTCCGAATTGCGAGATATAAACACGCAATTGTGTTATAAAGTCTGAATTGCGAGATATAAAAAAGCAATTGTGTTATAAAGTCCGAATTGCGAGATATAAACACGCAATTGTGTTATAAAGTCTGAATTGCGAGATATAAAGACGCAATTGTGTGTTATAAAGTCCGAATTGTGAGATATAAACACGCAATTGTGTTATAAAGTCCGAATTGCGAGATATAAACACGCAATTGTGTGTTATAAAGTCTGAATTGCGAGATATAAAGACGCAATTGTGTGTTATAAAGTCCGAATTGCGAGATATAAACACGCAATTGTGTTATAAAGTCTGAATTGCGAGATATAAAAACGCAATTGTGTTATAAAGTCCGAATTGCGAGATATAAACACGCAATTGTGTTATAAAGTCTGAATTGCGAGATATAAAGACGCAATTGTGTGTTATAAAGTCCGAATTGTGAGATATAAACACACAATTGTGTTATAAAGTCCAAATTGCGAGATACAAACACACAATTGTGTGTTACAAAGTCCGAATTGTGAGATATAAACACACAATTGTGTTATAAAGTCCAAATTGCGAGATACAAACACGCAATTGTGTTATAAAGTCCGAATTGCGAGATATAAACACGCAATTGTGTTATAAAGTCCGAATTGCGAGATATAAAGACGCAATTGTGTTATAAAGTCCGAATTGCGAGATATAAACACGCAATTGTGTTATAAAGTCCGAATTGCGAGATATAAACACGCAATTGTGTTATAAAGTCCGAATTGCGAGATATAAACAAGCAATTGTGTGTTATAAAGTCCGAATTGTGAGATATAAACACGCAATTGTGTTATAAAGTCCGAATTGCGAGATACAAACACGCAATTGTGTTATAAAGTCCGAATTGCGAGATATAAACACGCAATTGTGTTATAAAGTCCGAATTGCGAGATATAAACACGCAATTGTGTTATAAAGTCTGAATTGCGAGATATAAACACGCAATTGTGTTATAAAGTCTGAATTGCGAGATATAAACACGCAATTGTGTTATAAAGTCTGAATTGCGAGATATAAAGACGCAATTGTGTGTTATAAAGTCCGAATTGTGAGATATAAACACACAATTGTGTGTTATAAAGTCCGTATTGCGAGATATAAACACGCAATTGTGTTATAAAGTCTGAATTGCGAGATATAAAAACGCAATTGTGTGTTATAAAGTCCGAATTGCGAGATATAAACACGCAATTGTGTGTTATAAAGTCCGAATTGCGAGATATAAACACGCTATTGTGTTATAAAGTCTGAATTGCGAGATATAAAGACGCAATTGTGTTATAAAGTCTGAATTGCGAGATATAAAGACGCAATTGTGTGTTATAAAGTCCGAATTGTGAGATATAAACACACAATTGTGTGTTATAAAGTCCGTATTGCGAGATATAAACACGCAATTGTGTTATAAAGTCTGAATTGCGAGATATAAAGACGCAATTGTGTTATAAAGTCCGAATTGCGAGATATAAACACGCAATTGTGTGTTATAAAGTCCGAATTGCGAGATATAAACACGCTATTGTGTTATAAAGTCCGAAATGCGAGATATAAACACGCAATTGTGTGTTATAAAGTCCGAAATGCGAGATATAAAGACGCAATTGTGTGTTATAAAGTCCGAAATGCGAGATATAAACACGCAATTTTGTGTTATTAAGTCCGAATTGCGAGAAATAAACGCGCAATTCTGACTTTTGTCCTGCAATTGCAACTTTATATCACAAATAAAAAGTCAGAATTACGAGATGTAAACTTGCAATTGTGCTTTTTTATTTTTTATTCTGAGGCGGAAACAAGCTTCCATACAAACACGCACAAACTTACTTCATTTGGCCATAAAATCCTCGTTCAGCTCCCAAGGCTAGAATTTCCCCCATTGATCTCATTGATGTGAGTTTTACTCAGTCTGAAAGAAAATGGCAACAAACTTTAATACAATGTGTTAGTATGAGCAACCGTAATAGAGATACTTGCAATAGCAAACGGCACTAATTAGCACACTGTTATTATCACGTGCATGTGACATTATGCAAATTAAATATGCATGAAAGCCATTTTCACAGCAGTAAATAGATTATAAAGACATGAAATGAGCAAACACACAGGTAAATATAAACGTGTGTGTGTGTGTGTTGGTCTAAATATGGATTATTCTTTGCAATTGAGCTTGTTTGCTCGTCTAAATTTAGTGTGTGTGTATCAGTGAATGACGTGGATGGTGTTTTGTGTTGAAGAAAAGACGTCAGATTCCCGTTTTAGAGAGCAGAGGAGGAGGGAAACACTTTCTCTCTCTCTCTCTTGCTGTTAAATGAGCGTTTGGTGAATGAGTGTCGTGTAATGGCTGAACTGAAACACAAATATTTGGGTAAAGTGAGCGCGAGGGGTTTTATTCAGTTATAAGGACAGATTTGACTCTAAATCTGAAAACACACAACTCTCCATTGGGAAACCGATACAAAAAGAAAGTTTTATTTTCCAGTTTATGCGACATTTCATCAGATTTCTAAGGTAAAAATTATTTATAAAACGAGAATATGTCAATATGCCTCAAATATGTGAACTGTTCATCGCGATTTCAAAATAAAAGTTGCTGTGAGTTTGATGCATGTCCACATATTCTTTATTACAGAGGCTGTAGCATTTCTATTGTAAAGAAGTGACCAGAAGATTAAGCAAATATGTGAAATAAATGTTGTTTGGCCAATATTAAACAAGGATTTGATCTGCTGTAAAGTGTAACAACAGCAGGCCTTTGGCGCCCTCTGCAGGCATTTATTATAATACATAGATGATTGTTTATATTATATTATGTGTTGTTGTTCTATGAAACCATATGATTATGATACGCTTTTGATACTTTATTTGAACCAAATATTATTGCCTCATTGTTATCATATATGTATTTTAAGTCATTTTAAAGGTCTATTTTTATTACCACAAAAATATCCGATTAATCGATTAATCGTCAAAATAATCGACCGATTACTCGATCACCAAAATAAGCGCTAGTAGGCTCATTTCCATTACAGATTTGCACAAAACTTTCGCGATTTTTCCGAAATGTCGATAAACGCCGTTTACATTAACCGATGTTATGCGACTAAAACTTTTTTTTTTTTTTTTGGAGCGGCACATATGAGGTGTTTCTGGGTGTCTCTCCCTCATTTCTGCTTTGAGGTCTTGATCGTGGCATTTCTTTGAGGTTTAAAATCCAGTATTCCTGTAATACTTTTGTCTTTTATGAATTTAATAAAGAACTCTGTCTCGTATTATGTCCAAACACACCGCGTCATCTACGTCAAAAAACTGTTTCCATTGCAGTTTTGCGAAATATTTCTTTTTCGAATTGCCTGAAAAACCTCCTCATGCGAGCGTAAAAACTTTTTTGCGATTAATGGGAGTTTTTGCGAAATTGACGTGTTTCCATTTGGGCGTATTTTTTTAATTCGCAATTTCAATTTGCGCAATTTGAAGGGTAATGAAAACGCGGCTAATGTCAGTCCTAAACTTCATAGTTACAGTTATCGTTATCACCCTCGGTTTGAATGGACCTTTTCTTGCATAAAGCCCGCAGATAAAATTTCAACAAAGAAGTGTGTGTGATAGTAATGAGTTGCTGACCTCTCTTGGATCACTTTGCTTTCTCCTTTAATTAGGTTTGAAATGTCAAAATGAAACTTCTTTCTGTCTTGGTGACTCTTTATGTGTGTGTGTGTGTGTGTAATTGATGCTCAGTCTACCAAAGTCTTGGCTTGACCCAGTTTGAAATTAGTCAAAAACATGAATGGAAAGAATGCGAAAAAAAGAGACACGAAGATGAGAAACTTCAAGACAATATGACCTCTGTGCCTATATCTTCTTAATTAATCAACATTTTTGCATCCTAGCAACATCTCATTAAGGTGTCACAGCAGTGTGTGTGTGTGAATGCAAGTATAGAGTAATTAAGACTAAAGAGGAACAAGTCACGAGTCATTAGTGTTTAAGTCAGTATACAGAGTCCTACATTTCATACACACACACACACACCTGAGTTCGCAGTATCTGCTGACTGCAGCAAAATCCGCACGTGAGCAAAGACCATTTAACACACAGTCAAACGCTGTCCAGCAGTTTAAATTCAACTCAAAACGTCCACAACCCATTTAACTTGACACGTCCAATGAAACCAGACATTCATAGAGAAAGAAAACTGATGGGAATTTCCTCCATTTATCCAAATTTATTGGATAGTGAAATGTGTCTCTATGAAGGTGGTTGTAAAATCAAAAATAGATGTAGATACAGGTAGGGAGTGACATTTTTGGCATTTTTTCCTTTTTGAGCACTGGATAGCTTAATAAAACGATTCACCTTGTGGGGAGTGGGGGGGGGGGTTTCATCACGTCACGATGATACCATAACAGATGTGCTTGCTAGCGGGTTTACCCTTTTAAACCGGCCTTGCTAGCTAGCTGTATTAATTTTACCGTAACTCTTCAACCGTTTGCACTATCAAAACCATTCAAATTGCACCTGACGGTACACAACATGTGCTTTTCGAGTAATATACGGCTTATTGCGGTAATTTCATGCTTTCTGTCAGAGCGGGAAGGAAGGATTTGCACAGAGAGATACGACGCGCGGCAGGTTAGAGTGTTTTGGATTGCATAAAATAGTAAAAGAAACGAGCAAATACATGGCGAATGAAGTTGTAGACAGGAGAAGAGAGGATTGGGATGATTTTTAAAGAAATGGGAGGCGGATGGCCGTTTTCAAGCATCTTAGCATTGTCACAGTGTCTGTTGTGTTTCCACTGGGTGTGCACTAGATGTCTCCTTCCTGTCTCTATTCATCCTCGAACCACATTTCCCATAATCCTTGTTTGTTCCCATCACTTGTGATTGCACCCAGCTGTTCCCATTTATGTTGTTAGTGTCTGTGCATAAATACCTTGTCTGTGTTAGTTCATGTCACGGAGTCATTATTGTATGTCACTTGTCTACGCTAAGGTCTGGTTTCAAGTTTGTTCTCGTTTTTGTTCTTGTTTTGTTTATTTGTTCGCTGACTGATTAAATGGTTTTCGACACTGGCATGGATGACTACGATTCTGATTATTTGGACTTTGACTCTTGCATGGATGACGATTATTTGGATTGCCCTGATTACCATGTTGCTGCGTTTGGATCCACCCATTTCTCCGCTAGCGATCGTGACAAGCATGTGGTGTGTGCATGTGTATGTGTGCGTGCCTATGTATGTATGCATTTTTATATGTGGGTGCGTGTATGAAAAAGTGTCCTAAATGAAAACTGTGCAACCCAGTGTCACAAAAAAAAAGACTTGTATATATGTATTATAGTTCATTTTTCAACTTTAAAGTGTTAGTTTCTTTCGTTTGTGATTTTTCTGTTTTTTTTTCTAAATAAAAATCAGTAAATGTATTCTCGTTTTTTTTTTTTGTCTATTTAAATTCTATTTACAAACTCACCACACACAGTAGCCAATATACTGTAATTTGTTGAAAGCCAATTTGTTTTTTTCTGAAAAAGATGACACCTTGCACATGAAGAAAAACACCTATTTTACCTTCAGGTTCTAAAGGGTTAATAAACTCCACCAGACGCATATTACAAGAGATTATTAAAAGTAATATTACAAAAAACTGCACAAAAGGACGCATTGACCGTGCTAGTCAGAACGTGTAACTCCCATTGTGGATGTGCTCTTCCTATAACAACAACAACAACAACGCTGAAACACGGGCAGCTAAAGCACAAAGAATTTCATAATAATAATAATAATACGTTTTATTAATAAAGCACCTTTCCCAAGCTCAAGGTTGCTGAAAAACTCTGCGTTCTTATTATAATGTCATGTTTACATCAGACTCTGAGTTCCGGCGAGTGGCTGTACGACCCTGGAGATGTCTCTGCTTTCATGTCATCATCATCTCCATCTCCATCATCATAATCGGTACGTGGCTAAAGGAGCTCATCACCATAGTAACGGGAGATCTATATGTTGGTAAAGAAAGACCACGACTCGCACAAAAGCACACACACACACACACACACACACACACACACACACAAAAAGGAGCATTCTCACCCGCTACGAGGGTCTTGTGTTCTTCATAAAATATGAAAGAGAGAGAAACAGTGGCACGGTTGGAGGCTCGTGAACGTGAGCACATCTAAATCATTAACGGCCTTCTCTCTTTCAAACGCCACTGATGCAAAATCTCAGTACAATTCCTACAGCTTCCATGACTGATTACACTTGAGTATGTGGCAAATCTAACTATTAGGGCTGTCAGTTAAACGCATTATTAACGGCGTTAACGCAAACCCATTTTAACGGCGTTAATTTTTTTATTGCGCGATTAACGGTCTTTTTGGCCAAGCAAACTTTGTAGTTTTTTTCACATGCTTTTGCAACAGGACGCGGCGCGGCGCTATGTTGAAACCCATTCATTTCAATGGCTTGCGCCGCGCGAGGACGTTTTGTTGCTTCGTCGACCAAAGCGCAAGCGGATCTAGCGAGACCGGAAACAAAACAACAGGCACGCCGCACACATTTGTTTGAGCTTGCGAGCCGGACAAATAGTTGGTTAACGTTGCGTTTTGAGTGGATGACGAGCGTGAGACGCCGAAATGGATGCCAATAAGATTCTGAATTGAAAGTTTACTTTTAAAAAGTTGCCAAATGATCCCATTGACGAGACTAAAGTGATCTGTGTGTTGTGAACTGAGCTATCATCATCACAGCACGTCCAGTCTGAAATACCACTTGATGATGGCCAAGCACACACACAAACACACACACACACACAGCTGATGCGAATCCTCCACCCCCTCGTCAATATCAGGACCTCGTCAGGATTTCTTTCACCCTTTTATTGATGGACAGTGTTACATTGTGTGAGAGATTATTTGCTCCAAGCAGTGCCGCTGCTAGCCATTTTGGTGCCCTAAGCATAATTCCTTTATGATGCCCCCCCGCCCCCCCTAAAAAAAAACATTTTCATTTAGTATTTTAATTTAGGGGGGCTAAGCCCCCAATGAGGGTATGATTTATAAAAAAATTAAAAAGCTAAAAAGTAACACTTTAGATTAGGGTCTAATGCTTACTATTAACTAGTTTCATTACCATGCAATGGCAAGGTTTTATAATCACTGGGATCCCGAATTTGAGGCAGGTTAGTTAGGGGTGTTCGGGGGAAATTTTGGATTTTTCTGAACTACAGATGTGCATTTTAAGATGTTGTGAAGGCGAAAAAAAAAAAAAAAATTCGATAACAACAGCTTTAAAACCATGTCAGTGGGCAGCTGATTATTTTTCTCTCCTCATCAGCATCACACTCTTTTTCTCTTTGTTTTTATCTTGCCCTGTCTCTTCCCCTCCTAAAGTTGGCTTTTTTAATTTACTATAGGTTACAATTTGTATTTTATTCTCAATATGTACACATTCATTATAAATCCTGTGCCTAACATGATGAAAACGGCTTTGTTCATGTTTCTTGTCCCCTCACAATGACAGTAGCCTAAACTATTACACTAGGCTACATGTTACATAGGCCTATTTTCAGTTAAAAATGGCGAAATTAGACAAAACTATATTAGTTTGCCTAATTATTTTTTGTCATTCGTTTAACATTTATGACCTAAAAAAACTGTCAAATAAAGTTGTTTAGCTACTTACATCTTATCTCGCACTTGACCGTACACTGAAGCGTCGAGTTGCACTGTTAAAATTCGCGCTCAGCGTCTGTGAACATAAAGCCCGCCTACTTTGATTTGATTGGTCATCTCAAATATTCTGACATTGACGAGCAGTGACAGACCAATGAGGCTCAGAAGAACACACACGAACACACACACACACACACACCCTGTCCTGTGTTTCTGACGTGCTCTCTGTCTCTGCTCGGCGCCGCTGCGGAAATGAAGAGGAAGAACGCGCTGAAACTGATTATAACAAAAAGTTTGATGATTGGTTTTTCATTAGGCTATTTTTGGTGCCCCCTCAGCACTTGGTGCCCTACGCACAGCGCGTGATGCGCGTGGTGGGAGCGGCGGCGCTGGCTCCAAGTGAGAATTTTAGTGTGAAATTGAACACAGTATATGCCAGTGTTGTTTTCAATAAAAAACATTTGCACAAAGCAAGCCGATCCACTTTTCCATGTTGATAAGAGCATTAAAATGATTTTTAGAATAGATAAAAATGTGCGATTAATCGCGAGTTAACTATGACATTAATGCGATTAATCACGATTAAATATTTTAATCGTTTGACAGCACTACTAACTATATTATACCAGCTTTTTACATAAAGTTGGATATATAGGAAACCCAGCTTTATCTGCATACATACAGTGTACTCATGTAAAGCGATATATGCTATATCACAAATCTCGACTGCTTGTTATATCGCTGATCTCTTAAAGCCCCACTGAAGTGCCTTGGAACGGCATCATTGTTTGATTCGTTAACGTAATTTCCACTGAAACAGGAAATTAAGGCGGGACATATTGAATGGCTCCTCCCCTTTTCAAATAGCCAATAACGTTTAGTTTAGCTCACAGACTGCGAGTCATACTTAACGGCACCATGGAAGCGAATCCGAGCGCTGATGATACGTTGTGTTCAATAGTAGAATATTAATTAATTTCATTCTTAACAAACGTACAGTTGGAAAACGGAGTAAAACTCGAGCGTTTGAGCAGCCGAACACACACTCCAACACATTTACTCCTTGGCGCGTCAATCACTTTGGCCAGGTGGTGTTTATAGCATAGGGGGCGGAGCTTTAGATTCTAGAGAGCATTTGATTGGGCAGAAGATGTGATGAGAAGCGGTGATGTCATAAAAATCCCTGATTCATATTAGCGGAAGTGAGAGACTAAGTTTTGAATGCTTATATCTCCTAAATGCAAATTTTGTCATTGTTTTGGAGCACACCAGCTTATTCATAACCTTAAGGCAACATATTCATACTAAAAGCTAAAAAAAACGTACATTTTGATTTCAGGGGGCCTTTAAGTCAATGTAAACAGTAGGGAGAAAACTGTGCTATTGCTTGTAATTTGTTCTCATTTATTGCGGTTTAACGATCTTTTTTATCAGTTAGGCTAGTAGTTTTTTGCTGTGGTATCCAAACTGAAATTGATAATTGTGAAATTTCACAGAAAATGTTGCTGTTGTAACATCCGTATGAGTAAAATGGCTCAAAAACTACGAAAAAGATCACTTTTGTCTATTTATTTGTGTTGGGGTCTGTGAGAAGTTTGTCAGGGCATGTAAAAATCTAACGCAAAAAAAAAAAAAAAAAAATCCTTAGCTTTGAGTCCTGACCTTCAGAATCAGGATTTGATTGAATATAAAACCTCTGCTATATAAATCCTCACTGCTAGATTGCATCACACAAACCCTGAGGTTACAAACGTTTTTAACAGCATATAAACTGTGTATTTTAATAGACTATAAAGTAAATATGAATAGTTACGTATTATAACTGTGATTAAAACTATTTTCCATAAATGACACGTCGGTGTATAAAAAGGAACTGTAAATGCCTCAAGAACACCTTTATAATATATATTATGCATTCCTCGTAGAAATCCTCATTTTTCCATCATCCTCACTGTGTTATGTAGCCTGAGGGTCTGTTGAAATTATTCGGAGCGACTCGGTCCTGCGAGTGTGGAAAATACGATAGGAAAATGAGATCTGTAGGTCTGATGAAGGTGGCCAATGATTTCTGAGCCGATAGTTCATGATGGATTGAATCAAGGCTACGCTGTGAGAATAACGGATGCAGGATTTTAGCTTGTGTTTGTGGCTCCGTCCAGTTCCGGTATCTTTCAGTGGTTTTTGTATTGTTTTTTACAAGCTTGCTTATTTCTAATGTGATTTGAGTGCAGACATTACTATTAGGGGTTTGTTCAAATTCAATAGTAATAGTCAAATGCTACTAATAATCAAAGCTTTACAGACTCATCAGAAACGAGATGTATCTGCAGTCTCAGAGATGTTTCCATTTCTATTTCTCTCTAACACAATCAGGCTTTCTACCGGTTGATGTGTTTTAGGGAGCTCATTTTTTTCCAGACGCTATCAAAATTGACTTGAGATTCAGTGCAGGATTGATCCTGCAGCAAGTTTAATCAAGCGGCAGAAAATTGAGAACGAAAAAAAGAGCCGATCTGTCTCATTTTTTATGCATTTACGTAACTTGCCACCGCTTTTTCCCTCTCGTACCACTGGATCTGGCTCAGAAAACACACTCAGCGTATTACCTAGAGCTCAGACCCTTTGACAACGACACGATGGAGACATCGGACAAAAAAAAAAGAGAAAACGTGCAGTTCTGAAGCGCCGAAGTTGTCAGAGCTTGATAAATTGGTGCTCTCACCACGCATGTGTGTGTGTGTGTTTGTGTGGTCCTCAGCTGACTGATGCGGACAGAGTCGAGTGTACAGGGTGTCTGTCGGTGTCTATGATAAGGCACATCTCTCTCTGTTCAGGGACGGATATAGAAACCATAGATCTGTCTCTCTATCTTAGCTCCGGCTCTAATCAGAATCCCGTCCACCCACTCTATTTCCTGACACACTGGAATAACACACATCTCCCAGAGGCTTCTCATCACACAAAACCATAATTCATCTCTACAGCCTTTAGTGATGACACACACAAACACACCCACACCTAAGTAAGTAGAGGAGAGTTAGATTTTGATGCATCATATGCAAACCTATGTGTTGTTTGGCCGTGGTGTCTGCATGTGTGTGTGTGTGTTTACATGATGTTAGCATTAAGGCTGAGGGACTAAACTAAACCTGCCGGAATAATAGATAAAACACAACACACAAACACACACACACACACACACACACACACCTAAGTAAGTAGAGGAGAATTAGATTTTGATGCATCATATGCAAACCTATATGTGTTGTTTGGCTGTGGTGTCTGCATGTGTGTGTGTGTGTGTTTACATGATGTTAGCGTTAAGGCTGAGGGACTAAACTAAACCTGCCGGAATAATAGATAAAACACAACACACAAACAAACACACACACACACACACACACACACACACACACACACACCTAAGTAAGTAGAGGAGAGTTAGATTTTGATGCATCATATGCAAACCTATGTGTTGTTTGGCCGTGGTGTCTGCATGTGTGTGTGTGTGTTTACATGATGTTAGCATTAAGGCTGAGGGACTAAACTAAACCTGCCGGAATAATAGATAAAACACAACACACAAACACACACACACACACACACACACACACCTAAGTAAGTAGAGGAGAATTAGATTTTGATGCATCATATGCAAACCTATATGTGTTGTTTGGCTGTGGTGTCTGCATGTGTGTGTGTGTGTTTACATGATGTTAGCGTTAAGGCTGAGGGACTAAACTAAACCTGCCGGAATAATAGATAAAACACAACACACAAACAAACACACACACACACACACACACACACACACACACCCACACCTAAGTAAGTAGAGGAGAGTTAGATTTTGATGCATCATATGCAAACCTATGTGTTGTTTGGCCGTGGCGTCTGCGTGTGAGTGTGTGTGTGTTTACATGATGTTAGCGTTAAGGCTGAGGGACTAAACTAAACCTGCCGGAATAATAGATAAAACACAACACACAAACAAACACACACACACACACCCACACCTAAGTATGTAGAGGAGAGTTAGATTTTGATGCATCATATGCAAACCTATGTGTTGTTTGGCCGTGGCGTCTGCGTGTGAGTGTGTGTGTGTTTACATGATGTTAGCGTTAAGGCTGAGGGACTAAACTAAACCTGCCGGAATAATAGATAAAACACAACACACAAACAAACACACACACACACACCCACACCTAAGTATGTAGAGGAGAGTTAGATTTTGATGCATCATATGCAAACCTATGAGTTGTTTGGCCGTGGCGTCTGCATGTGTGTGTGTGTGTTTACATGATGTTAGTGTTAAGGCTGAGGGACTAAACTAAACCTGCTGGAATAATAGATAAAACACAACACACAAACACACAAACACACACACACACACAAACACACACACACACACACACAAACACACACACACACACACACACACACCTAAGTAAGTAGAGGAGAGTTAGATTTTGATGCATAATATGCAAACCTATGTGTTGTTTGGCTGTGGCGTCTGCATGTGTGTGTGTGTGTTTACATGATGTTAGTGTTAAGGCTGAGGGACTAAACTAAACCTGCTGGAATAATAGATAAAACACAACACACAAACACACACACACACAAACACACACCTAAGTAAGTAGAGGAGAGTTAGATTTTGATGCATCATATGCAAACCTATGAGTTGTTTGGCCGTGGCGTCTGCGTGTGAGTGTGTGTGTGTGTGTATTTACATGATGTTAGCATTAAGCCTGAGGGACTAAACTAAACCTGCCGGAATAATAGATAAAACACAACACACAAACACACAAACACACACCTAAGTAAGTAGAGGAGAGTTAGATTTTGATGCATCATATGCAAACCTATGAGTTGTTTGGCCGTGGCGTCTGCATGTGTGTGTGTGTGTGTGTGTATTTACATGATGTTAGCATTAAGCCTGAGGGACTACACTAAACCTGCCGGAATAATAGATAAAACACAACACACTCCGCCCCTGCTGGGCTAATAATAAAACACACCTAAAGCCATATTTTTTCTTAAGTGCATATAGATCACAAACACAAAGCGCCGAGTTGAAGCAAGAAAGGCGACACAATCAATGTGCTGCTGGCAATGATAATAGTTTAAATTATGTTGCACATTTTATTTAAAATAGTGACATTTCGGAGAAGACTAAATATTGCACGACCATAAAAAGCGTTTTTTCATATTCATCATCCTTAAAATTCGTCATGTGGCGGCCCAAAACTGCACAGCATAAAGCAGATTAATTAATGCGAACGGGACACATCCTATCAAAATTTACAATAAAGATATCCTTCTACTCAAGTAGATCTCCAGGCTTTAGTTAGACGGAAATGTCACGGTTGATTTAGTTTATTTTAGCCCAAATTGACATGATGAAGGCGGTGAGACGAACTGCATTAGATTGTCCACTTCAGTCCTGCGTAGGACGAGAGCAGAGTTGCTGGCCCTAGAGAGACGAGCAGCTTTCATGTGAGATGACCACATGACCTCTGACCTGCAGGTGTGTAACGAGTGTATAATGATGCTCTAGAGTCAGATGTGCAGGTGGCCTGCAGCTACGACACACATGCGTAAACATACTATGCGTCTAATGCATATTGGCATGAGGTTTCTCAAAATGCAATGTTGCAAACTCACTAAATAAATTAATTATTTCTCTGCCAGAGTTTTATTAAGTTCAGCATTTTTGAACATATTCACAAATCTTTCATGAATATTTTGTAGTATGATTATTTTAAATAGTCAATTTAAACAAAAGAAAGAACAGATCTTTTTCTTCGCTTGTTTCTGGATCCAGAGATGCCGTATTATAGAGGGAATGTGTGTGTGACGTCACCGTCGGCTGGAGTGACTGCCGATACGCCCACTAAGTGGCAAAAAGACCCTTGTTTTCAGGGTGAATGCCAAGAAAAACACACAAAGCACATCTAAAACGGGAAAGAGCTTTGAGATTGACTGTACAGCTTGATTTGACAAGAAACCGGAGGTTTATTTTTACAGACTGCCGAAAGCTACAGAACAGAGAAGCAAGCGGATCACTGCAATTCACAGAAACAACTGGACTTTGTAGTTATTATTTTGTGTCAATATGCTGAATTTAGGGGTGAAATCATACCCTTTATTGGGTTGACAACTCATCAATTAAATATTTGCCGTCGTATATTCTGCAGAATTGGACGTTTTTAAAATAACACTGATGAAAAACTATAGTTTTAAGGATGGATGATATATATAACATTGATATAAGTGATCACATGGATTTAGACCTACTTATATTGTATTTATATAAAGCATTCACAGGCAAATTTGCTTTATGTATTTCTCCAGCGTCGAAATCCGGCTCATATAAATGTCAGGAAACATGATTTCTGTGTTACGGTGTTATTCATTTTGTCATGTTTCTGGTTTGTGGTTTCTCTGTCTTTTGTCTTTTATTCAGTTTGTGCCTTGTTAATTGTAGTCTGTTATCCTAGTCATGTCATTATTAGGTCCCTTGTTTCAGGTGTGTTGTCTTGTTAGGTTGTATGGTCCCGCTCGTTGTTCTGATTTGCCCCAGCTGTGTCTTGTTCCCTGATCCCCTCTGTGTATTTATATCCTGTCTTCTCTTTTGTTCAGGTCAGTTATTGAATGTATGTTTGAAGGTGCATACCACGAGTGTCTGTTCTGAATCTGTATTAAAGTCTACTGCTGCGTTTAGATCCGACTTCAGCCTCTGTTTCCACGTATCGTAACATTCTGGCTGCATGTCAATATTCACGGATCACCGGATCTCTGGTCAGTTGTAAGCAACACTATATCGAGTCCAAGCTTTAGTTTAAACTGATAATCGTTTGTTCATCTCGCGTTTTTTGTGAGTTTTCCCCATTAAAGGTTAGTCCACCCAAAAAAAGCAGCGTCACTGATCCACAACAGAACCGGAAGACAATACAATGCTGAATAAAGTCCTAGTTTTTGTTATTTTTGGACCAAAATGTATTTTCGATGCTTCAACACACTCTAACTAACCCACTGATGTCACATGGACTACTTTGATGATGTCTTTATTTCCTTTCTGGACAAGGACAGTATACCGTACATACATTTACAATGGAGGGACAGAAAGCTCTCGGACTAAATCTAAAATATCTTAAACTGTGTCCTGAAGATGAACGGAGGTCTGACGGGCTTGGAACCACATGAGGGAGAGTCATTAATGACATCATTTTCATTTTTGGGTGAACGAACCCTTTAAATCCAGTCACTCAGCAGCTCTTCGGCCACTCAGTCCTGCTGAGGGAGTGTGTTCCCGCGGGAAAGTGACGTCAATGGTTGTCTTACATACCTAATTTTCATAATAAGGGATTTTGGTGAACACACAAGCATGGTTCTTTGGTTAATGTTAAAGCTGTTTTCTGAACTCGGACATGCATGCATGTATGTTTTACTGCATTCCGGGTTATTTTGTGTTAAAGTGAACCGCTTTTGATGAGGTGTAATTTTCCAGTTACCTGATAATGCATTAATCCTTGCCGGAAATCACGCTCGCACTCTTTGCAATTCTTGAAATGCACCTGCAACAAAACCATGAGTGAAAAAGCACGCTCTCCTCAACAGCCACTAGTCTGGGTTGTTTAGACTAGAATAAACTTACCAGCTTTGAATCCACTCCACACAGCCAGCCGAAGAAAACCAACTGAATTAAATCAAAAGATAAAACTTTGGATCCTCTCAAATATTTACCCTGTTCATTTCCATATATCTCTCGTGCCTTAAAATAGGATGCGTTCTTTGAAGGAGCTGACGAGATTGCGAGGCAAAACAGCATTAGCTCTGGAATGAACTTCATAGCAGGCAATCGTTGCAAAGTATATGTTTTCAATCTGAAAGAACCACACGCTCATATATATTTATATACAACCGTAAATTCGGCAGAGCGTCCTCCACGGGCCTCCCCTCAGGAACCAGACGGCCTGTCAGGAATACAGAGACGTAAATGAGCAAAAGGCCGAAGCCATGCGAGTGCCAGTGTGTGTGTATGACAGCAGAGAAATGAGAGAGGATGAAAGTCGTCGCTCAGGGGCGAGACAGCAGAGGGTTGGAAAGATGGAGGAATAACAGTTTACTGCCACATCATGTTGAGGGATAATTCAATCAAATGTTAGCGCTTGGCTATCGGCCTCCTGGCGACTCTCTGACGACACGGGGGGAATGATGATCTGAAAGAGCAAACACAACATGTGCTAGAAAGAAATGTTTCACCTTTTCTGCGAAAGGTGATCAGAAAGACTCTTTGTGTCACTAGTAAATAGAACTGAGGTGTTTTATGGGGGACGGGGAGGGAGGGGGTGGGGGGGTAGGCCTCCTATGATATTAGACTACATAGCCTATAATAAAAGTAGCGCTGGGCAAGTTAACGCGTTATTATCGCGTTAACGCATTTATTAATTAATACCGAGAATTTTTTTATCGCGCGTTAACGCCTTTTTTTTTTTATTATTTTGAAAGTCCGTTGCTCACTGGCTCTGAATACACATAGGCCTACAGTCAAACCATGATCACAGGAGGGGTAGGATGTTGGTCAGCCAGCAAATAACCCACCCAAACCAGCAGTGGAGAGGCTTTGGCAGGTTCTCTCAGGTGAACAGAAAGGGAGACAGCGCTCCGCGAGTGAATGACAGGCGCTCTATGGATAGTAACCATGACAACGGCTTCTGTGCGCTACGCAGCTGTAGCCTTCTTAACTTAAATTAAAATTATACATAACTTTACCTGATAGGCCTCCGTTTAGTTTAGCGGGGATGCTCTGCCATGTGAATTCCCTCCTGTTGATGTCCTGATAACTATTTAGATTCTGGAAACTCACAAACAGCGAGCCGAGGATCAGTCTCTCTTCCAATGATTTGTGCTGCGCGTCGTGTACAAAAAGTTAGATAATTCCACTTCGGCAACGCGCGGGCGCGTGCGTGAGGCGAGCATGACCGCAACAGTTTCACAGGAACGCACCCGCTTGTCGCTGCACCTGTGCTCGACCACTTCACCTCACTCTAGGCTGATTTATACTTCTGCGTCGGACCTACGCCGGAGCCTCTATGCGTTCGTTTTCATTTATATATCTGCGTCGTTGTCCGCGTTGACGCGCAATTACACATGCAGAGGGAGAGTGTGAAACCCGGGGAGCGGTTCTAGCAATCACAGCGCTTGCGGTACGCGAAGAATTGACGTTACATTTTTGGAGAGATGCACGTCAGGGTACGCGCGCTACACAGCTACGGCGTGAGTTCGACGCAGAAGTATAAATTGGCTTTACCTCTGTTTAATGTAATCTTACGTGGGAAACCATGGCATGCCATGACCAAACCTAAGCTGCTATCAGAGAAGTAACGTTGGTCGACTTATTTCTGTAGTAGTGATCATGACCCTTTGACTACATAGACTGTTACTGCTGCTCCCTGATACAAAATACCTGTTCAGAAAAAACAACAACAAGAAAACTGGACTCTTTTAACAAGCTAGATAAAAGGTAATGCCCTGGCAGTGGCAAATAGCTTTGTTTAAATATTTGATTTGATTACATTAATGTTTAAGGTGAGATTTACAAGAAATATTTTATTGATACTGTGTAAAGGGAGTACTGCTGGTATAAAAGCACCTTATTTGTTTAAAGTTTTTGCCAACCACATGTTATTGCACTTTTGTAGCAGTACATTTAAATCAAAAGTGCACAATACACTACTTTAGAATTCATTATTCAAATTTGCGCGTAACAATGCGATTAATCGCAAGAAAATCATGCGATTAATCGCGATAAAATTTTTAAACGTTGCCCAGCACTAAATAAAAGATAATGAATTTCAAACCTGAACCAAACATATTTTTATTCAAAGATCAACAGTCGGTCATTAGTCTGCCACAAAAAAACAACATTAAAATCATGAACTCACATGTCATTATGAGAAAAAAAATAACAATGACTGCAATAGTGTGTAAATCAAAATTAATTAGTGAAAATTTGCTTATCAATGCATCTCTAAATTCGCGCCTACGGTATCTTTGTAGAACTTTGTAGAAACAAAAAAGATGCTGCAGCCAATGAGCAGCCTCAACCTCCACGGACAGTTTTATCAGACAATAACTACTCAAGATTTAGTTTTAGTATAGTTTTTGGGAAAATTTGGATTCCGGATTCGGGACGTCTGGTCACCCTAATTATGGACCAAACTTGATGTTTCAGAGAAACCGTGTCGAGTAGTTTAAGTTTAGTTCAGTTTAGTTCTTTTATTGTCCACAATAGTGATGGGTCATTCATGAACGTTCATTGTGTCTGTCATGTGACAAATTAATTAAATTTTTATAGTCAAAAATCAAAGCCTAATCAATTGAATTCATAAAATGTACTAATTTAATAATTTGTTAAATTTTAAACAATAATAAAGCCCTATTAAATGTCCTATTATTGTCTGTTTTAATATTTCACACAAATTTATTATAAAAAAACGGTGATCGTCAAATTAATGCAAAAACAATATAATAAATTTTTTAAAATTTAATGCGATCAATCAAAAAAAAAAAAGTTGTTAAATGTAATCAATTGATTTGTATTGTGTGATATTGCCTAAAAAATATGTTTTAATAAATTGTATTATTATTATTATTACTTTGACATTGCACTGTTCAATAGTAATATTATTTTCATCATAATTTTAAGATAAAACAAACTTTTATTTTGGAGGGTTCGTGTCCTCATATAGTGAGATGGCAGATGCTGAAAAAAAGTCTTTTTGCGCTTAAATATTCACAGACACTAGTCCATATCGCAATTTGAACAAGTGTACAGTCCTACTTTTGATTTATTCATCCAAACTTTGCCAAATTCAATAACATTCAACATTATACAACAAATTATATTTTTATGACTTGATTGTTACATCGTGGACATCATAGGGTCCTATATAACTTTCGCACCAAAATTTCTGATGTATTAGAATTAATACACACATAATTCCATAGCTTTTATTCTTTATTTAGGCCTCTTCTACCTTTGTAATCACGCCACATTGTAATTCACGGCCAATGTTCCCTCTCAGCTGCGCACGTCTGATGTCGCTCCATCACAGACCTAAAAGAAAATGTGAAGGCATAAGGCAGACTCAAACTGTGTGGAAAAAAGCGAGAAGCGCCTTGAATCTGAGCTAAATGAACGGGCAGCGCTTCAGCTGGAGTCAATCCGCATATCCATTGATTTTCAGTATGGAACTGAAGCTGTGAGAAATCCTGTGTGGAAATATGTCGCGCTGATTTTTATGAGACAAAAGACCTAGAATAGTACAGAGATTTCAAATCCAGTCTGGCACCAAAGCAGAATTTTGCAAAAAAATAATGACCGAAAGCCCATAGAGGCTGTGCATTATTATTGTTTTCTCTCTGGTTTTCGTGACTTATTTGTCTCCTGATATCAACATAACAAGAGTCACAAAAGCCCTTCAGGGTTTTACACGTCACAAAAAGTTTTCACATAATTTAACATAAGCCACTAAATTAATTATGCCAACTAGTAATGTTGATTTATGGATCTTACATGTCAAGTATCCTTAGGATTGTGAAAAAATAATATTAACAAGAAAAATCTAAACAGTTTTAGAGCCTTACAGTCCCTGAACGCCAGCTCAGACCTCATTTGTCGTATCTGTGGGGTTCGGGTCACGTGTGCAGTCCCATTTGCAAACAAACACGCCTGGCTGCCGAGAGCGTGTTAGCAGAGCGTATCTATCACAGCCTGCCACTCACCTGCATTAATCTTTCACACACACCTTCCTCATTGAGGTGCAGTAATTACTACATGCATTCAGTGCGGCTGATTGTGAGACGCAGCTAATCGCATTAGCTAATACTGAGAGCCGGAGACCTCTTCATCTCCCCCTCGCTGAGCTGAGAAGCACCTCTGCCTGTGGATGATCAAGACACGCCTACACCGATGGATGGAGAGAGCGAGGGATGGATGGAGGGAGTGAGTGAGGGATGGATGGATGATGTGAGGGATGGACTGAGGGATGGATGGATGGAGTGAGGGATGGATGGAGTTAGGGATGGATGGAGTGAGGGATGGATGGAGGGATGGGTGGATGGAGGGAGCGAGGGATGGATGGATGGATGGAGAGGGCAAGGGATGGATGGATGGAGAGAGCGAGGGATGGATGGAGGGATGGGTGGGTGAATGGATGGAGAGAGTGAGGGATGGATGGATGGAGAGAGCGAGGGATGGATGGAGGGATGGGTGGGTGAATGGATGGAGAGAGTGAGGGATGGATGGATGGAGAGAGCGAGGGATGGAGAGAGTGAGGGATGGATGGAGGGATGGAGAGAGTGAGGGATGGATGGATGGAGAGAGCGAGGGATGGATGGAGGGATGGGTGGGTGAATGGAGAGAGCAAGGGATGGATGGAGGGATGGGTGGATGGATGGAGAGAGCGAGGAATGGATGGATGGAGAGCGAGGGATGGAGAGAGCAAGGGAGGGGTGGATGGATGGAGAGAGTGAGGGATGGAGAGAGCAAGGGAGGGATGGATGGATGGAGAGAGTGAGGGATGGAGAGAGCAAGGGAGGGATGGATGGATGGAGAGAGTGAGGGATGGATGGAGGGATGGAGGGAGCGAGGGAGGAATGGAGGGAGAAGCAGAACAGACAGATGTCCTGCTGTGTAGATTGATAGATAGATAGAGCAGGAAGAACAGCCAAAGTCAATGAAGGTACAACAGACTAGCGTCCCAAATCTGATTTCCTGCTGCTTTTTTCAAGAGACTAACTCTTAAGGTGCCTTACAGAAAAAAGAGAGAGAGATGAAATGCGTGTGTGTGTGTTTGGATGGATGCGCTCACAGTCTCTACACATAACCTCCATTCAATTCTTTTGGAGGTGAAAGAGGTGAAAACATTTCACACGCACACACAAAATCAAAGCGCATGCATTTATGAGCACATCTATATTCTCCTCACATCATCCTGCAATATTTCCGTCATCACGCTTCATGCAACGGCAACGTGCCGTTTACAGTATTTGAATAACCTCTCATTTAGATCCTGGCTATTTCATAAAAGGGAAACTCGTGGATTCTGAATGCCTCTCTGAACATCTATGCTTGTAGGTCGTTTAAAGTCAGTCCTCTCAAAGACATTTTACATTTTCACCTTTCAGCACAACGAACAGAGCGTAATATATGTGTATCTGCACAATAAACACCAGATGGTTCTGATAAAGATTGGCATCTTTCAGTGCTTTCAATAGGCAGATTCTTCCCCGGATAAAGGGCTGATTCATAACAGGGACGTTGAAAGGGCATATAAACAGCTTATTCTCCAAAATGACTCAATCAGTAGGAATAAATGGGATTTGAGAGCTGAGATCTGGGGAATAATGTGGGATTATCCTTGGACATGTAATCGCAGTCACTGATGCCGGCTGGGTCGTGATATTCACATCCACAGGCATTAAAGACATAGTTCATCCAAAATGAAAATTCTGTCATGATTTACTCACACTCAGTTCGCTTAAATGACTGCAAAACACAAAAGACGATGGAGGTAATAAGATGCTTAGCTTAAAAATGCAAAAAACAGCAAGACGTGATGCAATAACAAACACACCCCCGACAGTCATCTTACAATGTATTGTTTAAGATGCTGGATTTGCTACATAAACACTGTTTTGATGGTGCTTTAGAGTTTGAAATAAATTCATGCTGATGAATAGGGGTGTCGAAATTAATCGTTTCTACGATGCAACTGACACTGACAAACTTTCTTTGTCAGTGTCGGGTGCAAAGATGAAGTTGACGATGCCGAATCGCGATCTTCAGTGGTCAACGCACCAGAGAGAAATGCACATTTCATACGGATTGCATAAGCAGAGTAGCCTGGATGCCATAGACCGAACCCCGCCTACAACATTTTTTGGTCGGGAAGTTCGGTCTGGACTCGATCCATTGAGGAGTAATTATGATCGGTTCAGAATTAGTCGGGCCAATCGAATTGCCAGGGCGGGCTTTATACGATGATGGACAGATGATCTGCAGGGACGTAATCATCACGTTATCAAAGAGCGCTTGGGTTGAACTGGTTTCCCTCAGAAACGCTGGAGAACTGAGATGCTATCGCGTCTGTTGTAAAAGAAATCGACAGCGCATTCATTTTAAAAGACGAACAGAGAACTGCAATCAAGGCATTTGTCGATCGGAAAAAGATGTGTTTGCCGTCCTTCCTACGGGATTTGGCAAACGTTTATTTTATCAGCTGGCTCCGATGGTCACTAAGAAGATGGGACGTAATGAAAACCCTGTGGTCGTTGTGGTTTCTCCTTTCGTCGCACTCATAGAGGGCCAAGTAAAAGAAGCAACACTCATTATTTTACTACTTCTTCCAGCGTGCGTGTAGTTGAGTTCTGTTAACAATTTGCGTAGCTCATAAAAAAACACGTCTGATTGGTTGTAGGTCTATCCAATTCGCCTTTGGCTAAGCCCCGCCCCCCTTAGTTATTGTTGCTACGTCCGACAAACAAACTTCATCTGGGCTCTGGTATCAACATGGCGTATGCTGTGACAGCTCTTCCTGCTGACATTTTATCAAACTTTTATAAAGCAGCAAATAAAGTGTCCGATAGAAGTAGGCAAAAGCGGCTGCAATATACGTTCGAAGGCTATATTCACGACATACAGGTGAAACGCAAGAAACAACCAGGCATAACTGAATCGATGACATGATAATCGTAATCGAACCAAACCGTGAGACCAGTGTAGGTTCACACCCCTACTGATGAAGCAACATTATTAATATCATTATTAATAGCTTTTTATTTCATCATTAAGTTTTCTAAAGATTTTATTAGACAGGCTTTGCAATCCTTCTATGTCTCTTGCCAGTTCTCTATATTTACATCAATAAAACGAGGGAAAACTTTACTTAAAGCCTTTATGTATATGGAATTATAAAGGTATTTTTAATGCATTAATTATGCCTTATAATGCACCTTATAATGCATTGTATGATTTCATGAATAAATGTAACCATCTATTCATTGTTACACCTTTAGAAATGTATTAAAACACATTACAAACAACCAATTTCAGATGTAATAAGGAACTTGACAATATTTTAACCTCATTTTTTAACTTTTAATGCATCAAATGCATTATAACATACACTAAGAATGCCTTTATAATGCATTTTACATAAAGGCTTTGAATAAAACATTCCCAAAAATGATTTTGTCGAAAGGCTTTAAAACCTTTTTGAAGGTGAGCAAATGACGGAGATGTCATTTTTGGGTGAACTAACTCTTTAATAAATGAGAAAAAAGTCTGTGAGGCACGGCAGTCATGCCTCCAGCAGCTCAGCTTCTTTAAAACCGCATATTTTCCTCGCTTCACACCTCTGGCACTGCAAAAATTACAGAGGAGACAGCAACTGGAGATGATGAACAGCATCACCAGCCTCTTCTTCCTCCTCTGTCTTTGATTTCCCTCTGATTTGCACGTCACAGAGAGAGAGAGAGAGAGAGAGAGAGAGAGAGAGAGAGGGAGAATGGGACAGAGTTTTGAAAGCACTCTGCTAAAAGTGTGCAGTGACCCAGCGCAAACCTTGGAGCAGCTCATCACACACAAACACACAAAATATGAAAACCACAACCTGCAGCTGCCCACCAGCCTTGAGCCATCATTACTGCTATGGTGACCATAACATGACTGCAAGTATGTGTGTGTGTGTGTGTGTGCCAGCTCTACAGAGAACTGCATGCATGCTGTCTTGACAATGCAATTTGGATGTATCCGGTGATGAAAAAAGTAGGACTTAATACAAATAGGGCCCTATCTTGCACCCAGCGCAATTGACTTTGTACACCGACGCATGTATCATTCGTATTTTGCACCCGTGCAAAGCGGACTTCCCTCCACAGACGCACGCCGGCAACTAGGGAATGAACTTGCGCTCCCTGGGCGGTTCAGCGCAAAAAGGAGGCGTGTTCCGGCGCAAACAATCCCTTTTGCTATTTTGCAGTTCCAGAAAACGATTGCGCCACTGACCAGAAAAAACCTAGTCTAAAGTCAGTGGCGCGTTGCGCGTACATTCAGATGCTATTTTAAGCGCGCATGCTTGGCCATAATACAGAGTGTGAACAACGCGCATACACTGTAGATGATTCTCTCATCTACACAGATGCATTTTACTTTTTGCAAATGATACATTATTATAAGGAAAAATATTAAAACACGAGGGAAATCATAAACCACGAGGGAAATCATTGTTGTGTCCATGACGATGGGAAAAATAGGCATAAAGCTTATACATTTACCCAAATTATTATATGCATGTTTATGAAGCTAATTTGGGTGGGTTTGTCCCATCCCCAATGTCACTTCTCTTTCTTTTACGGCCCTGACGAGAACATCGATCTCCTCGGGTGTGACCCGATTCTGAAGCGCGCCTGGTAAATGCGCCGTTATAATAGTATTGCGCCATGGAACAAGCGCACCTCGTTAAAGGGAATGTGAGATGACGCTCTTATTGGTTTGTTTCCCCTTACGCCCAAACCACACCTATGAATAATGAAGTTACTTCAGACCAACCCCTTTTAGATTTGCGTCGAGCGCAAGAGTAATTTATCCCGCCGGTTAAATAGCAACAGTACCGAGATCCGCCCACAAAGTTACTTGCGCATTGCGCTTGACACTTGCGTTTTAGATCGTTAAAATAGGGCCCATAAGCAGTGAGGTGAAAAGTGACAGATTTGCGCAAAACTAATTCCAATATTTTTGCATTAGCGTGTCACTAGTGCCCCGTTTACATGAAGGGAAGACGCAGATATTTCCCTGCGGTTTGGCCTCTCATTTACACGAAAACCCCGTTTTTATCACAGAAAACTCCGGCCAAAGTGGAGATTTCTGATAACGCCGGTTATGTGTTGCCGTGTCGACTGGGAGAAACAGGGTTTTAGGTTCTCAAACCTCACATTATGCGCCAGAAAATGCTTTACGTCATGTGACCGCCCAGTTTGGCACAAACTTTGCGATTTATTGGTGAGCGCTACAAACAGGATAGCCTAATCGATTCTTGGGATTTAAGAATCGATATCGGTTCGTAAAAATGAGAATCGATTAAAATCAAGAAATCGATATTTTTTTACCCAGCCCTACTAATTATGTATGGTAAAATGTTCTGTATAGGCAGCTCACTAAGGGTTCAGGACCAGAGAGTGACAGTAATGTAGATATGCTAATGGCCGTGTAGGTCTCCACCTCTGGTAAGTGTGGTTTGTTCCTGCAGTCCTGGTGTTGTAGTATCTGCCCTAGTGTGCATGACGCTTGCACATTAAAGCAGCCTCCGTTCCAGCAGCCCGCAGCCATAACCCACCGTGCACTAATATATATGATAATCACAGCAGCAGCGAAGGCTAATATCATTTTCCCTCCCATAAGAGATGTCCTGTCTCGCTTGGCCAGCGTTCCTGCTGTCAGAGCGAGCGCACGCCTCCTGAGGGTCCCGCTATACGCAATTTACACTAACAGCTTTATACAAATCATTCACACTCAGTCCCTCCCCGAGTGCACTTTATATGTACATTAACACATGGGCTGTGAATCGCATACTAGCTGGCACATACTTGGTGCAGTATGCATACTGTGCACAGCAGGGTTATTATAGTTAACTAGGACTGTCAAATATAAAATTGAATTTCGAATATTCGTCGAATAAAAAAAGAAAAGAAAAAAAAAAGGTGCACATTCGATTGCAAAAACCGTGCATTCGAATTTTTGGTGTGTTTGTTTTTGTTAGCTTATCAAGTCAAGTCACCTTTATTTATATAGCGCTTTTTCCAATACAGATTATTTCAAAGCAGCTTTACAGTGATTAAATAATGCAACAAAGTTTCTTTCTAGAAGAAAATAGCGTCACAGTCCAGCTTAAGTAAGTTCAGTGATGGTTAATTTTTTGTTGTTAAAAAGTTATACATTTAGTTCATTTATATATCTAGCCGCTCTGCAGAAAACCATGATGTCATCGTTCAGCTCTCAGTTCAGTTTTCCGTGCATGCACATTAAAGAAATTATATTTAATTTAAGAAGAATTGTTTCAAAAGGTAATGCACTTTAAAAAGTGAATGTCATTTCATTTCAATGAACTTATATTTGCTTATTGCGCTCGCTTGCGTCCTCTTGTGGGTATAGGAGACAACACAGTACTATTTTCCTCTAACACACATATTGGCTTTAGAATTCGAATAGAATTGTAATTTTGCTAATATTTAAGAAAGAAATTTAAATTGAGCTTTTCAGCCATCATGACAGCCCTATAGTTAACTAAAACTAACAAAACTGTAATAGTATCTCAATGATACTAAGATAAGACTGGTGCACAGTATCTGAATTTACTCGAGTAATACCCGTACAGAAACCGTTTCCCGCATTGCAATGCACTTAACTCGACCGTCCATTTCCAGACATATCATTAAAATTTTCAATTTTAACTGCAATTTCTTTGCACTAGCCATCCACTCTCCCCTAGTGCACGCTTCAGATAAATGTAGCATGTAGCTGCACTGTTGTGAGAGACAGACAGGTCTCAGCTCTGCAGGCGGTCGGGTGCAACACAAACAAACAAATCAAATGCCGTAAAGCAAACACTACGAGAAAGCCCTTAAAGCACCATTAATAGCTCATTACTCCGCTCAAATGAAACCCCACTCACGCTTTCAGCCTCTACGAGCATATGAGCTTTTATGAAGCGTGGTGCCTGACGGCTTATTCACTGCCGCTTTAGTCAGAGAATTTGATTTCGCAAATCAAGACCTTGCTGTACCACAGCCGCACTGACACTTTCCGGCCAGGACTGTGTATGGCATAAAGACTACCCTTACGGAACAAAAATATATGGGAATATACTGCGAATTTATTCAGCCACATATTCACATTATCACAGTTTATTCACTATAGTTTAAAAATGGTAATAAAATATGACAAGAAGTTGATATTTCACTGGTTTTGTCCGTCCTTCTGTTAGACTCTCACACATGAATTATGTTGAATATCTGTCAGCCGTTAAATTTAACTACACAATTAGATAATAGATAAAGTGTTATTTAATGTGTTTTGCTCGATATTAATGTAGGGGGGAGATTTATTAGTGTTTAATGTTCTATTATTTGGTAATTGAAAAGGTTTTCTGGTATGTGTGAGTTTTTAGGGTCATTGTGCTGAAGAGTAGAGCCGGTGGTTCGGTTGACGATTGGCCGAACATAATTAAGACTATAATTACTATATTTTAAAAGTAATTGCTGTGCACTTCTCAGCACAGTGATAGTCTCTTGGCTAAATACTTTAGAACATGCAGCTGTGCTTTTGTTAACTTGTTTGAAAATATGAAACATTAAAAATGTAAATAATTAATAAATATAAGAAATATATTACATTACATATTTATCTATGTAACTATAGTTCTCTATAAAACTATACAGAAACTAAAAATCGAAATATTAATAAAAACTGTAAAAAAAATAACACAATCCATGAAACATCATTCACAACTCATTTCACTCACGTAATGTGACGTATTGATAGGCTTTTAAAAAGCAAAGCTGTGAGGCAGAGCAAGTTATTAAATTTTGCTGAAAGATTATGAGGGCAAACATTTTGTCCTTTTGAAGATGAACATGAATATTGCACAATAAGACTAGGAATGTGTATTACTTCCTTTAAGCAGAAGAAGCTGGGTGAAATATTCTGAATTATAGCAATCCACAGTCTGACTTGTGATGCAAACTGGAATCATAATCACACCATTAAATGTTCGTTTGTTTGCCAGAGGAGAACTAGTCCCCCGACTGAGCTTGGGGACACCTAATATTCATAAATAGTATTGACTGCATGACAATATTGGGTGGAACTGAACTGAGCTGGATGATGACATCACTGTTTCTCCAGAGCGGCTTTATAGCTGAATTAAAACTCATTTCATAATCGATTAACTGAATAATTCAACACTGAACTAAATAATTAACACTATTGTCTTTTTAGAGCTGCTTTACAGCAGAACTAAAGGTCCTTTCACACTGGACGCGATTTTGACGCACGAATAATTCGCGCGATGGTTTTATTTTTTGATCAGCTGATTGTGTAATGTGTGCTTCCACACCGAACGCGAATGTGCTGCGGCGAAAAAAACGACTTTTATTTATTTCGCTTCGATGTCGATTTTTTTTTTACTTTTGAGGCGATAGAAAAGGTTTCAGCCAATCATATACAAGGAAACAAAGGTGACGTCACAGCAACAATGAAGGATCTTCTTGATTGCTTGTGTGTTGACTCGTTTGTGGATGAGAATCTGAAACAAGGACAGGTGGGACGTTGTCCTCATTCGGATCGAGCCCAACCGGGTGTTTACATGAAGGCTTTTCAGACCATTTGAGCCTTCAATCCGTTTACTAATGGAGTGTATTTGATTGCATGTAAACGCAAATACATTAAATTACAATTCTACAAAAAAACAATGTAACAAGAAAACACAGAACATGCGCAGCACATCCATTATTGGTTCTTCTAGCCATAGCGGGAAAACAAACAAACTCCTCTTCGTGGAGAGGGTGTTTTCTCTGATGACTGCTGCGTGGACAGAGACAAGGAACCGCGCAACTGTGGACCTCTTAAAAAGTTACTGACATAATATGTAATGTCCCATAATAGGTTGGTTTCACATGACGTCACGCTGCTGCATCGCGAGAGCGCGAAAATTCAGATGGAGGGCAGGAAGTGAAATAGCTGAGGATCTGCCATCAATGTTTTGTGTAGTTTACAGCGGCTCCAATCGTATAATCGAGAAAAGGGAAAGGGTTTTTATAGAGTACCAAAGATTGTCATTCATAAAGGTAAGAAATGTAAAAAAGCTCACAGAACAACGCCGTAAAAAGTGGATTTTTAACGTAACGTTACGTCTGCGATTTGGGAGGAACAGAGTCTGTTAATGCCGTGTCTCTGCAGCGACGGTATGTCAACTAGCCAACGTATTTTTTTGTGTCTGTGTTTATATAGCATTAGGTTGTCGTTCAGGGGATCAGTGGGAATGGGACATTAAATGATCAAGGTAAATTAGACTCAATACGGACTCTCCGCAACGGTTTCCTCCATTGACGTATTCTCCATGTTTACTTCCTGCCCTCCATTTGAAATCGCCCCGCCTTCCTGCGTCATCAAAATCATCATCATAATCACGTGACTGAAACCCAGCTATTAATGAGAAGGCCCCAACCCGATCTCAAGACCAATTCGTCCGAATTTGACGAGTGATTAAAAGATGGCTAATTCGTAACAATTCGTACGACCTCACTCGTACGAATTAGTACGATTTTTGCTAAAACGTACATATTTGACGAGTTGCCCAATTCGTATGAATTCGTACGAATGACCTACCCCTGACCCCGCCCCTAAACCTACCCATCACGTGGGTTTAGACAAATCGTACAAATTCGTACGAGTGAGGTCGTACGAATTCGTACGAATTAGCCATCTTTTAATCACTCTTCAAATTCGGACGAATTGGTCGTGAGTAGACATGTGCCGGTATTCGGTAATGCGATAAATCGCGGTAATGAATATGCACGATATTGTTATCGCGGGGACTTCGAAATACCGTGAAAAATAATAGATCCGAATTTAGATTTTTAGAACGCGCATCAGCTTATTTTATATCAACCGCTTAAAAAACAATGCGTATGCTGCGCAAAACACGTGCGCACTTTGATGTAAACAATCCCCACATCACATGTATAAGCACTGTGTGCATGCAGTGCGCACTCTAGTCTAATGTAAACAATCCTCACGTGGAGAAGAAGCACGGCGGAAGGAGGAACGCTGCCGACTATTTATCCCCCGCATGGCTGCCAACTCTCACGCATTCAGCTTGAGACTCACGCAATTGACACTTTCACACGGTCTCGCGCCACACATCCATTTTCTCACGCAGAGAAAAATCGCGGAGCAAAGAGGACACTGACACCGACAGACTAGACAGAGCAGGTTACTTTTGATATGAAAAAAACATCAGCTCTCAGGTTCTGTCCATTTTATAACGAAATTCAGACAATAAATACTGTTTTGCTGCTTGTAAATGTGACGTGACAGATCGCGCGCCTCAGTTCAAGTAAACCGATCATCTGTTACTTTTTATTAAAGATACGGTACAACCCACCGAAAGGTACGTACTTTCGATCAATCAGTGTTTTTCAACCACGGAAAGAGGTCAATAACACTGCAGGAGAACAATTATGTCACAGAACGTTACATTTACCTCAGGAAAGCCATTTAATGTTAGTTGACTATAAGAAAATAGCTATAGAGAGGAGTATTTTGCTAAATATGTGCACTATATTACATATTTTAATATATGTTTACTTGTCATTATATAATTGTTATTATAATGAAAATTACGGCATATTACATTTTTATATTTATATTATTATTATATTTATATTGTATGCATTATATTTAATTTCTCTCTGTATGTTTACAGCATTATGTGAGATATATTTTTTCTTGAGAAAAATTTAAATGCAGGCTATCTACTGTAGCCTACCTAATATTTATCCAAATGAGTCAATATTGAATCAAGATTGAAATTAAATCCAAGAATTTAATTGAAATCGTGAAAATTGTGTTAAGCAATAATACAAACAGTAGCCTCAGTAACTGTACCATGTAAACATTGTAACATGTTGTCACTAAAAAATAAAATTAATGTTTTGACAATCACAATTACACATTGTGATGCAAGTTTTTTTTAGATACCCCCAATCCGTCTGTTTCTCTTGTGCAATTAAAATATCGTGATAATACCGTATACCGTGATAAAAGCTCAATCAATTAATCGCAGCATGAAAATTTGATACCGGCACATGCCTAGTCGTGAGATAGCGTTGGAAGGCCCTACTCGAAGCTGCCAGATCAGACAAAAAAATATAAATTCAAGATCCACTGAATCCGGTAAGAACGCATTTGATCTTTAGACTTTCCTAATTGAATTTATGTGCTTATTTTGAAATGTGCTTTTCAGCGATTGGGATTTTTTTTTTACTTATTTAGATTGAATAGACAATAGTGACGTGCACAGCGCCGGTCAGTGCCGTCATTAACATTTTTATAAAGCCTATTAGCAATTTAAAGCATGTTAACATCACTGCAAAAAAGACATCTAATATAGAATCTATATTTATTCACCTAATATAATAATAGAAAGTTCTCTCCCTCGTGTCCCGCAAAATCAGGTCTGCTGTCCTGCAACAGAGCAATAGCCAAGTGGTCAGCAAAGTCGGCTGATGTGAATGGTTTTGACACGAACTATTCTCTTTTTCGTTTCGCTTTTCCGTTTCGCGTCCAGTGTGAAAGGGCCTTAAATTCTATGAAAGCTTGTTTTCACCACAGAATAAAAAATAAAAAGGGAATCCCGACTTATGATCTCACAATTCTGACTTTCTATCTCAGAATTGCGTGATATAAGAATTGCGTGATATAAAGTCACAATTCTGACTTTTTTTCTCGCAATTGTGTTTATATCTCACAATTCTGACTTTATTTCTCAGAATTTGGAGATACGAAGTCAGAATTGCGTGATATAAAGTCACAATTCTGACTTTTTTTCTCGCAATTGTGTTTATATCTCACAATTCTGACTTTATTTCTCAGAATTTGGAGATATAAAGTCAGAATTGCGTGATATAAAGTCACAATTCTGACTTTTTTTCTCGCAATTGTGTTTATATCTCACAATTCTGACTTTATTTCTCAGAATTTGGAGATATAAAGTCAGAATTGCGTGATATAAAGTCGCAATTTCGTGTTATAAAGTCGGAATCGCAAGATGTAAACTCGCAATTGTGAAATAAAAGGTTGCAATTATCTTTTAAAATGTTTAATTATGTGGCTTCTGTGATCATCATCGCATCATTGATCATTACTTTCTTAATTTTCACTGTAAAGCTCCTTTGAAACAATCTGTATTGTATTAAGCACTATAAATAAAGGTGACTTGACTTGACTATTGAGACTTTAAACACCGCCCTTAAACACCGCCTGATTCCCAGAAGCGCTGGAGTCTTGTTGTCCTGGTTTATTTGCACGGCTCCTAATGAGCATGTATTAGTGGGCTTATTTTGGCAGCAGCTTTGAAAAATGACTTTATTTGCTGGACAGCTGCCAGTCCTCTTCTCAAACACCAGCGCTCGCTTTCTGTCTCTGCCTCAGTCGCATCTCAGGGACGCTAAAATCACTGCATGCTAATACTCACATTACAAAACCAGCAAGCTAGCTCTGCAATGCATCATCGCTGTCAGTCGCTAATATAAAACCAACGCATCTAAAGGCTCTGTTACACCGAGTCCTAACAAGGTGTGACGGTAAAGAAAAAAGTGATAAATATGATCCCTGAGTTCGGTTCCAAACTAGCTACGAACAGGACCAACAACAAGGCATTTTCGGTCACTAGTTTTCTATTTATGGGAACACATAGTGGCAACTCCTCCCACGGTGACATCTCATTGGTTTAAAATCATGGTTTTGAGACAATTATATTTGTTTGCCTGTTGAAAACTAGCTGCCACAATTATATTCTGTTCTCTAGTTTTGACTCTGGTCCTTCCTTAAAGTCCCCGTGAAAATCCTGTTTTTAATGTTGTTTATGTCTATTTGATGTTTTTAATAAGCTTTAAGACAAACCATGTGCAAATTCATAAGTCGACAGCATTGCTGAGTATTTTCTGCTTAAAACTGCAGTGAACCAAAGACAGTCTCAAAAACACGGTTTGAAATCGCTGGTGTTTCTGACGTCACAAACGAGCTTGTAACCAATCAGATCAACATGTGATCGTCAACCAGTGGATCTCTGAGCTGAGTGAGTGAGTGGAGGCGGGGCTCATTTGCATATTCACAGAACCGCGTATACTAAATGAGGCAAGGGTGTCGAGTTACATTCAAGCTTTTTTAAGGCATGAAGTTTTTTTTTTCTACGAAAAAAACGTTTAAATGTGTAATTTTGGTGATCAAAGATGAGTTTTAAGGGGTAAAATGATTCACTTCAGGGGACTTAAAATGTAAATGGGATTTTTTTCACTCAGAAAATCTGTCTGATCACTTGGTAAAGTGATTTAACATAAACGATGAGCTAACACTTAAGATTGAGGGTTTGTTCAAACCCTTACTGAAGATTTTATAGTGATTCTTGACTTGGAAAACCCCACTAAATATGTTCAAATTGGCTGTGAATCTTGTAGCTTTGCACAGTATTCCATCGGTTGATGGTGGTTAGCACACGTGTCATATTCTCCGTGTTTGAGCATCCCCAAGTGTTCCCCAGTACCTCAGATCTCAGATGGATGGTGGCAAAGGGATCCAGACAGGCTTCGGGCTGCACAGTACTCACTGGCTCAAACACACAGCAGTATTTTAAAGCCATTACTCCTCCACGCATTCGCTGGGAGGAGAGAAAATGAAAACCAATCACCCTTGAGCACATTACAGTCTTCAGTCAGCTCAGCCTCTCTTGTGTCCTCTTTATCTAGCCAATAAATCTCTCTCACAGCAACATAATACTGTCATTCACACACACAACACTGTCCTCATGTCAAGAGCTTATGCGCAGTAATGTAATACCAAACCTCTCTCAGGACATAAAACGACAGACACAGAATTCACAATCATACACAACATCAAAATAAAAGGAATATTCTGGGTTTAAATCAATATGGAATGAAAACTAATCCTATAAACTTTCATAATACATGTTCCTGGTGTTTTTGTGAACGCCTCAGTGCACATTAGGCCGTCAAAATGGTTGCATGTTTGACTTCAAACAATTCCTGATTGATAAAACCACGTCCTCCCCACGATTTTTCCTCTTTGAATATCCTGATTCACTCATAAATACATTACGTTATGGTGGTAAAATAGTTACAAACCGTTTCATTTTTAAATAGTACAGTTTAACTGCTATAAATTATCAATCGCTTATAGCTTGGAAAGCTGCAGTTTTTGAGCACGTGTCAAGATTATACGTTCAAAACACTGTGATAGTTGCATATTTCAAATGTTTATTGCCTGTGTTTATGTCAATGTGTTAGTTATTGGTTTAAACGCATCAAAACCGATGCATCAAGGGACGTGTTAAATCGATCGTCTACAGCACAGATGCTGAACACAGCCATATTTCTTTAAGATTAGTAAGACAGAGGTGAAGGAAACAACTGAGTTCAGTGGCATCACCCTCTCACCCGGTTTCGGCTCTTCTGTCAACTGGGACGCTGAGAAATTATGCAAATCAGCGGATGTGCAAATGTGAGGTATTTAATATACAGTATGCATAATTGATGAGGGCAGAGGAGGAGAGAGGGGATAATTGAGGTGCGGTTTGTGAATAGCTGAGAACTTCTCTGTACGGCATTTGATGAACAAAAAGATTTTCAAGGCTGATTTTCATACGCCGGGAATACAGAGAGAGAGAGAGACATGCATGCATTAGAGGGACACCGAGAGTCGGCGAATAGCGCGCACAGAGCAAAAGCAGGCTATTAATTCATTAAAGCTGACTCATTACTGACCTGCCCTCTTCCATTTACACTCCGTTATGTCAGACACAGGCCTGGTGGTAAAGGTTAAGCCACTCAAAATGTGATGTGTCCTGTAAGAGTGTGTTTGAGGAGGACAGGCGAGATGAGCTGGATAAGGTGTCAGGTTAATAGTGGATCAAGTGTGCCATGTTATGACGGCTGCAGGTCATGCATACAATGATCAGCTTAAAACTCAATTCCAGGAATTAAAGCTCCAGTCGGCAAGTCTGGCAGATTGAGTGGATGTAGGAAAATTTTGAATGTTTACAACTCTCATGCCCCTCCCCCACTATAAACGGATACCCTCCCACCCAGTTCATGCTCGTCAGTGCGTGTGCACCAGATTTTCAGTGAACGCCAGGACTCTCAAGTGTCACTCATTTCGGTCTTTTGTCACGCTCTCCCGCCACACATTGTATTTCTCACGCTGAAAAACTATTTGAAATATATTTAATATGCCGCAGCGCCCAAAACTCTGGCCGTGCCGCTCTCACTGTGGAACCGGCATGAATCAAGCGTGTTTCCTCTGGTGTTGTTCGTCGAGCTACACAATAGCCAATCAGAAAATAGCACTATTGTATCTGGGTAAGATTTAACGCAACAACCAATGACAAAAATGTATCCAACCCCCCGTCGGCTGGGTGTCACTCTTACCTGTCTTCAAAACTTGAGAGCCCTGGAACGCGCCCGTCTCATCAGCATCCATCAACACCATGGAGTATTTGGAAGTATGCTGTCCTGGCTAATCTACCAATAGATTGCAATTGCTAACGTCATTTATACTCTAAATGAGCTTACTTGATTTTCCGCCATCACTCTTCGTTACTGCGCGAACTTCAGCGAACTTCAGGCATGTGCATGTGATTGTAACGTGCGCGAGGGGTGGCGTGTGCCCGATCTGTGATTGACAGTCAGATCTCACACCCCCCTGCGCTGATTGGACATGATGAACCGGGAGCTGTGGATTTTTGCAAAACAAATAACACGCTCCAGGTGGAGTTAGAAGCTCGGGGTTTTTTCTAAAACCACTTTATTTATGTTGTTCTGTCAGATTATAGTGTCGATTTCACTGAATATGATCAAAAATATGTTGCCGACGGCAGCTTTAACTGTTATCAGACCTGGGTGATCTCAAAACCCTCAGCCGGGTTTTCCTAGGACTTTGTGCAAGACATCGCAGACTTCCTCCAAACAAAAGCATCTGTGAGTTATGATACGAGCTGCTGTGTATTTGAATTTCTGAGGAAGTTTCAGGATGGTAAAGCAAAGGTTGTAGGTTCAAGCCCACAATGTGCAAAATCTACAATGATGTCGATCCAGGGCCACTTTTCCTGTAATAGGTCAAACTGCGAAGGCATCTTTATACTGTCGATTTAAAGGTGCAGGGCCCTATTTTAACGATCTAAGCGCATGGTCTAATGCACATGGTCAGGGCACTTAGTTCGAATCCACTTTTGCTAGTTTAACGACGGGAAAAATCGTCGGTGCTCCTGGCGCATGGTCTAAAAGGGTTGTCTCTATTCTCTTAATGAGTAATGGGTGTTTTTAAAGGAATATTTCTGGTTCAATGCAAGGTAAGCTCAATCAACAGCGTTTGTGGCATAATGTTGATTAACGCAAAAAATATATGGTGACTCGCACCTCGTTTCCTTTACAAAAAAGTAAAAATCAAGGTTATGATGCACCACATACAATGAAAGTGAATGGGGCAAATTGCTGGAGGACTTAAAAAGCAGAAGCGTGAAGCTTATACAAGTACTTACATTAATACTTCTGTTGATTCTTTGAACGGTAAAGCTGTTTGGATCATCATTTTTAGAGTCGTTTTAGGGTTGCCATGGTGACAAAGTTTTAAAACTGTATTTGAGAAAAGTCATTCAGCTCTAACGCATCACATATTTACGCTGTAAGATGAGAGAAACACAGAGAATAAGAGGTCAGTGAAAATAACGAAGAGGAACAACTCCAAAAAAGCAAACGCTTTATCTCCTCTCTGCTCTTTCTCTTTTCCCATTTTCTCTATCGCTCCCGATCTTAATGAGTACCATGGTCGTCCATCCTACAGCGCCCGTACGTCACCACTCGACGAGGATGGGAGGGAGACGGGACACGGAAAACACAACTCAGCAACAATGACTAGACGAGTCCATGCACAAACACACACTTATACTCGCCTCTATGCAGCTCTTTTTCAAGAGCACCGTTAAAAGAAACTCCTTCCTCTGACCTGATGCTGTTCAGCATAACTGGTACTTTTGTAAAGCTGTCTGTTCTCTGAGAAGAATGAAGCACAGTATGAAAACACCCTCAGGAAAGGAAAATCACAAATGAGTTCTCTTTAACATCTCAATTTATTCTTCAGGACAGATTTGTATTTAGCCTCCTGCTTCTCTGGTGTTGCATAAGTAAACCACCCTCATATTCTCACGCATGTCTTCTCCGTTTAAGAAATCGAGACATTTAATCTGGAAGAGAAAAAAAAAACGTTTTCTCCTCTCTTTAAACGTCTGACTCATGCTGTCCGATGTTGGTGTTCGTGTATATATGCAGTCTAGACAGTAACGGTCTGTGATGCATCTCAAACACACAGATTTGTATTTTCGATGTGTGTGAAGTCGGCACGCAACTCCACACCTCTGACCTTCTCAAACACAGATGCAGAATATTTATCATTGGTGTCTGACAGCATGATATACAGCAAAATCCAGGATATGCGTTATAGCTCAAGCTTCAAATTATAGTCAAATGTATTTGTAAAGTGCTTTTCACAATGCACATTTGTAGCTTTGCAGAAAGTCATACTGTTGTCTAAAATGACTTAGTGATTTACCGTAGAGCAAGTTTTAGGGCCAGGCAATATGACGATAATAAACAATGATATTTGTGTGACCCTCTGGATTTAGACTTAGCTATTTTGTATTTATGGTGTTGTGTAGCAAATATATCAGTGCAAAAGTGACTCAGGCAAACGACTGAGCGTTCAAAGCAATTGGAAGATTTAAATATTGGTCAGTTTTGTTCTATTAAGACATTGAAATATTGGTCAGATTTGTTCTATTAAGAGATTGAAATATTGGTCAGATTTGTTCTATTAAGAGATTGAAATATTGGTCAGATTTGTTCTATTAAGAGATTGAAATATTGGTCAGATTTGTTCTATTGAGAGATTGAAATATTGGTCAGATTTGTTCTATTGAGAGATTGAAATATTGGTCAGATTTGTTCTATTGAGAGATTTCAATATTGGTCAGATTTGTTCTATTGAGAGATTTCAATATTGGTCAGATTTGTTCTATTGAGAGATTTCAATATTGGTCAGATTTGTTCTATTGAGAGATTTCAATATTGGTCAGATTTGTTCTATTGAGAGATTTCAATATTGGTCGGTTTTGTTCTAAGCGAAAGTAAGCGATTAGTAAAAAAGTATTGAAAATATGAACGAATGTTGCAGGTGAAATGTCGAAGTTACATCTAGCTACTGGTATAGCTGCACGTCTGATTTAACCACACAAATATTTGACGGTAACTAGGTTTGTTAAAGCCACAGTAACACGGGCCGATACTGCTTTCGTGTTCTTGCGAAGAGTTAGTTTCTGGCCTAACAAACTGCTCACACACTGGTTACAGTAATGGGAGTGTTAATTAAGGTTGTCGATAGAAGTGTGTTCATAGAAGTACCTAATGAGTTGGTAAAGTTATAGGTGGTGGGTGTAATGTATATTAATGGAGTAAAACAAGAAAAACAGGGCTATTTAAGCAGATTTCCATTTCAGATTGAACTCTCTATCACAGGTCGTGGGCAGTTGGAGAGACGTTTAGACCCTGTGGACACAAACACGGGTGTGTGGACCTCATTGCAATGCATTATGTGGAGCCAGGCTGAAGCAGAAGCGAAACCCATTGCTAACCAGCATGCTGTCAGGCTGTAATGGCTCAAACTACAGCATTACCCCTCGAGACAAACACACACACAACCGCTGTAACACCCACACTCTCTTGATGTGTTGTGCTTTTACATACATTGCAATGCTGAGATTATGACAACAAGCCAGATCTACATGACCAAATGTGTTACTCACCTTCTTCATGCTGAGATGCATGTTTATAAAAAGGAAGAAGCCGTTATCCAGGAAGATGCTGGATCAAATGACCTATCAAAGTCTGTAACCACATAGAAACGTTAGAAAATCATTATGAAAACTACACACATTTGTGTTGCATCAGAGGAAAAAATTAAATACAGCCCAAAAGTCGAGTTGTATAAACTCGATTCTTCTCTCCATAGGGAAACTATTTTCTCCTTTGAGAAATTATTATAAAATGGTATATGCTTTCGTCAAAGCCAGCAGTTCGCATTTTTTCAACATAGTGTTTAACAGCTAAATTTGAGGTGAAAAACTACATTACCCATGATGCTGTGAAGAACGCGTGATACTCTCTAGCAATCGTTCATTCTCAGCGATCTCCAGCGCCATTTTAGCTCCTTGTTCTCCAACGTCTTCATCTGATTCCCTGTGTGTGCTCCCTTGGACTCATTGTTCCCTGATCAAAAGATACCATTGATATTGTATCATCTGCCACTTAACTGTCAACTCTGATATACTCACCTGTTGCACTGTTTGTTTCAATAAAAACCTGCACTTGGGTTCACTGCTATCTCTCTGAGTCTGGATCATCCTCACAGAAGGCCAGACCATATCACCACCAGACCCCTTCAAAGAATTAGTTGATACTCTTTGCTATGCCCTCACCATACCAGGATCCACTTCCATCTCAACTGACACTATCGTAACTCCCACCAGCTCTCCTTCACCACTTATCTACGCCACCAGTCCAATGGCCAATCCAGCGCCTACCTCAGGTGAGGACTTTAGAGGCTTTCTTCTCCAGTGTTCTCTCACACCTGAGCGTGCTAAGATCTCCTTTGTCCAGTCTCTACTCACCAGGAGAAGGCTGCAATGGGCAGAGACAATATGGCATCAAACCAATCCAGCCTAGTCTCTCTCGTTAATTCCCCTTAATTTCTCATTTCCGAGTAGTTTTCGGGCATCCAGAAGAGGGCTCCTCTGTAAGTGAAAAACTTTATAAAATATAGCAAGGCTAAAGTTCTATTACTGACTATGCTTTGAAGTTTCACTCTCAAAGTGGGAGGAATGAGCCGGAGCCACTAAAAACTTACTGTCAAGGACTCCAATCAGCACTGCAGCTGCATCTCTCCACTTATGATGAGGATTCAGTGGGACTTGAACGTTTCATCCAACTGTCAATCTGAGAGTCGTCTTCACCATTCAACTATCTGACTTGACGGCTGACTCAGGAACCGTTTCTTTGCTATGTTATGGTGCATTCAAACTCTACGTCCACTAGTGAGTTACGTACCAAGCCTTCTGTCTGTTCCTCTCCATTTAACTACCTGGTTCTGGAGAATTTCATCTCCCATGTGATTCTGGGGTCCCCTTGGCTCATCCATCCATCCACTCTTCTGTTATCTCCTGATTCGAACGAAGATATCCTGAAGTGGGGCTCACAATGTTTCTAACTTGACCTTTTCATACATCATCTGCGCCCATCAAGAAAACCTCTGGCTCTGGCAAGAAAACCTTCGTCTGGCTGTTAACTCTACTACCATAGAGTCCCAAGAGCACGACACCTGTGGAAAATCCCCTTATGTTACACTCTACCCCAACAAACCTCATAGCAAGCCGGCGCGACTGATTACCTACCATCAAGAACTCAAACTGGCATTACAGCTGCATCTCTCCACTTATGATGATAATTTAGTGGGACTTGAACCTTTTTCATCCAACTCTCCATCCGAGTAGCTCATCAACTGAAACACTCTCTCGATGAAAATGCAGCTTTGCAGCCTCCGGCACTCAAATGCTAATCCCCAATCACCGGCTTTCCAAAAGCAGGCAGTGAACCCATGCAAATAGATGCACTCTGGCTATCTCTAGCAGAGCGCCAATGGCAGCTGAGCCAGTGACTGTGCATGTACTGTGGTGTGATGCATTCGACCTCCATGTCCACTGGTGAGATTTGCAACCAGCTCTAATTTCCTCTCAATATAATTACCTGGTTCTGGACTATTCCAATGCCAATGTGATTCTGGGGCTCCCTTGGCTCACCCATCACTCTCCTGTTATCTCCTGGCCCACCAGAGAAGTTCTGAAGTGGGTCTCACAATGTTTCCCTGGCTGTTTCCCAACTCAAACTCTTCCTACCTCATCTGTGCCCATCAGCCAGCCTTCTGTCAGTTCCTTTCCATTTAACTACCTGATTCTGGAAAATTTAATCTCCGATGTAATTCCGGGGTGCCCTTGACTCATCCATCCATCCACTCTCCCGTTATCTCCTGATCCAACGAAGATGTCCTGAAGTGGGGCTCACAATGTTTCTCCTAACTTGACCCTTTCATACATCATCTGTGCCCATCAAGAAAATCTCTGGCTCTGGCAAGAAAAGCTTCGTCTGGCTGTTAACTCCACTACCATAGAGAGTCCCAAGAGCACGACACGTGGAAATCCCCTTATGTTACACTCTACCCCAACAAGCCTCACAATTACCACCACATAGACCATGGGATTGTGCAATTGACTCTTACCTGGTGAGCCAGTGCCCTGAGGAAAGATCTGGCCACTTTCCCTACCCAAGTAAAGGGACACGGAGGCTCTTCAGCAAGGCTACATCCGTCAATCTACATCACCTGCTGCTTTGAGCTTTTTCTTTGTGGAAAAAAATTATGCAGTCTTGAGGCCCTGCATCAATTACTGGACCCTTCACTATAACAAAACAGATAAACCCAGTCACATACTGGGTTTAAGTGCAACTCCCACTTCACTACCACATTCATTGCACCATGTCTCCCTCCTGAAGCCTCTCCATCCTCCTCTGTCACTCCCTCCACATTGGAAAGGCGACTGGTGGAAAGAGCCGGTGCGACTTATTATCTACCGTCAACAACTCAAACTGGCATTACAGCTGCATCTCTCCACTTATGATGATGATTCAGTGGGACTTGAATGTTTCATCCAACTCTCCATCCGAGTAGCTCATCAACTGAAACACTCTTTCGATGAAAATGCAGCTTTGCAGCCTCCGGCACTCAAATGCTAGTCCCCAATCACCGGCTCTCCAGAAGCAGGCAGTGAACCCATGCAAATAGATGCACTCTGGCTATCTCTAGCAGAGCGCCAATGGCAGCTGGCTGAGCCAGTGGCTGTGCATGTACTGTGGTGTGATGCATTCGACCTCCATGTCCACTGGTGAGATTTGTAACCGGCTATAATTTCCTCTCAATATAATTACCTGGATCTGGACTATTCCAATGCCAATGTGATTCTGGGGCTCCCTTGGCTCATCCATCACTCTCCTGTTATCTCCTGGCCCACCAGAGAAATTCTGAAGTGGGGCTCACAATGTTTCCCTGGCTGTTTCCCAACTCAAACTCTTCCAACCTCATATGTGCCCATCAGCCAGCCTTCTGTCAGTTCCTTTCCATTTAACTACCTGATTCTGGAAAATTTCATCTCTGATGTGATTCTGTGGTGCCATTAGCTCATCCATCCATCCACTCTCCCGTTATCTCCTGATCCAACGAAGATGTCCTGAAGTGGGGCTCACAATGTTTCTCCTAACTTGACCTTTTCATACATTATCTGTGCCAATCAAGAAAATGTCTGGCTCTGGCAAGAAAAGCTTCGTCTGGCTGTCAACTCCACTACCATAGAGAGTCCCAAGATCATGACACCTGTGGAAAATCCCCTTATGTTACACTCTACCCCAACAAGCCTCACAATTACCACCACATAGACCATGGGATTGTGCAATTGACTCTTACCTGGTGAGCCAGTGCCCTGAGGAAAGATCTGGCCACTTTCCCTACCCAAGTAAAGGGACACGGAGGCTCTTCAGCAAGGCTACATCCGTCCATCTACATCACCTGCTGCTTTGAGGTTTTTCTTTGTGGAAAAAAAATTATGGAGTCTCGAGGCCCTGCATCAATTACTGGACCCTTCACTATAACAAAACAGATAAACCCAGTCACATGCTAACAGCAACTCCCACTTCACTACCACATTCATTGAACCATGTCTCCCTCCTGAAGCCTCTCCATCCTCCTCTGTCACTCCCTCCACATTGGAAAGACGACTGGTGGAAAATGGGGGACATTAGACAACGATCCGACAAAGACTGCAAACAAGAGGAGACTTAAGAAGGGAACAAATCAAGAGGGGACAGGTGGAAGAACTAAAACACTAATCAGGTAACGAGGGGGAGGGATTAGACAATGACAAGAGCACAAGGCCCAAATTAACCAAAACACCCATGTGCAACACAAGACAGGACAGGCATGTGACACTCTTTCGATGAAAATGCAGCTTTGCAGCCTCCGGCACTCAAATGCTAGTCCCCAATCACTGGCTCTCCAGAAGCAGGCAGTGAACCCATGCAAATAGATGCACTCTGGCTATCTCTAGGAGAGCGCCAATGGCAGCTGAGCCAGTGACTGTGCATGTACTGTGGTGTGATGCATTCGACCTCCATGTCCACTGGTGAGATATGTAACCAGCTTTAATTTCCTCTCCATTTAATTACCTGGTTCTGGACTATTCCAATGCCAATATGACTCATCGGCTGGGGCTCCCTTGGCTCATCCATTGCACCTTCATGTCTCCCTCCTGAAGCCCTCCATCCTCCTCTGTCATCTCTATCCACAGAGCCTGAACTTGCTGACGACTGGTGAAAACAACCGGCACTACTGAGTACCTACCATCAAGGACTCGAATCAGCATTATATATTTATACAATTACATCACAACCATTGTGATTTGATGATTGCACTAAGCCATATAACATTTTCAAAACCATGCATTGTCAATTTATAATAAAGTTACACCGTTTCAGCACCAATTTTTACTCGCATTTCACGCTTTGACTGCCCTGCAGATGGAGGTGCGAGTTCGTGCAGTGCTTTCAGAAGCAATCCGTGCTTGAAATAAATGCTTGAATACAGACTCAGTTACCTGTGATACTTACCTGCAAAGATCTCTGTCTGATAATTACCAGTGATCTCCAGCATATACTCATATATACTTGTTCATCTCCAGCACCATTGTATCTCCTTGTTCTCCAACGTCTTCATCTGATCCTCTTGTGTGTGTGTGTGTGTGTGTGTGTGTGTGTGTGTGTCCCTTGGACTCCTCGTTCCCTGCTGAAAAGATAGCATTGTTGTTGTACTGCATCATCTGCCATATAACTGTCAGTTCTGTTATACTCACCTGTTGCACTGTGTTTCATTAAATACCTGTTCTTGGGTTCACGGAGTCTGAATCATCCTCATTGCTAAGCTGCCAAAATACTTATATAATTTTGCAACAAACTAAAAATATACTGTTTTTATAGATACAATCAACAACTTTAAATGTTCCGTTTTATATTTCTTTATATATTTTTTCATTTGATTGTCATTCATTTTTGTCTGATTTCCAAATCAAAGTTCGTAATATTGTGATTCACCTCGCAGCTGGTTGGTTTGTTTCATGACAGATAGCGTTTTAACAAAGAATTTGAAACAACTAAAAATACTTCCAAAACCAAGGCCGCTGAAAAAGTGGGGAGGCACAAACGCAAACAAGCTTGCACAACTTTAAATCGTGACTGCCTAATAGCTAAAAGAATTTTGTCTTATGAAAGAAGCAATAACAAAAAGCATATGTGCATGTGTGTTAGTACTGCATCAGATGTCCTGAGCCGATATCCAGACCGCCAGATGTTTCTGTGTGTCCATAATGGGTTGTTCCAGCGTCCGCAAACCCCCGCTGAACACCATCTCCATCTGCCAACACTCACAGATGAGACCCCACGCCACAACCCAGCACTGAGTTAACCTGTCCAAGAGACCATAACACACATATAGACACATATGCACACACAGCGTATGGAGCAAAACACACTCTACACATATGCATTTTAGGGGTGGGAATCTTTAGGCAAATCCCAATCTGATTTTTAATAATTCATGAGTTTACCGACTTTGAATATCACATTTATTAACAGTACTTTTGTTAAGAATTATTAATTATTCAACTCGTAGCTGGCTGCTTTGGTTCATGGCATATAAGAATGTTAAGAATTATAAAATAAATACAAGCAATAAACAAAAAGTGCTTTCACTATCTGAGAGTGCTTTAAGTATCTGAAAGATTTTTCTTTTTTTCTAAGCACGATTTTTTTACTGATGACTGAAGTTTTCAGATTCTATTCAGAATCGTTGAAGAGAGAATTGTGATGCATTGGAGAATATTTTTTTCTCCCACCCCTAATACATATGAACACCACAGCCTGAGCTTTTGCGCACTTGCACAGCAAGTGTGATGCTCTCAGGTCAATCTCGATGGCTTCAGGTTAGAGTTACGCCATGTCAGAATAAAACGTTTGAGAGCAGCCGACTCCTGGATGATTCAGAGACGTTAAGTGTGTTTGTCAGCGTGCTGTCATACACTAAAAGTCCAGAGTGACAGCGGCAGATGGAAGACGTCGCAAACACAACTGCGGCCTGTCACACACAATCAAGCATCTGTTTTAGGGAACAAACTCTTACTGCTGACTATAAACACTTGCATTTTCACTTAATATTACCAACAAGCTTGTGTGGAATCTGTCTGTTTTTGTACGTTTTAGTTTAAAGAGCCTCTCCTCAGTTTGTCATTAACCTTTAAGCCTGTCTGTACACACAAACACCTGCTACACACACCTGCTGTGAGTTCACCGTGTTCATCTATGTCAAGATATCCATAACAGGGTGGAAACATCTGTCACAGACCTAAATGAAAGAAAAAAATACACATTAAACAGTTACATTACGCCGAGAGCAAATGGAGTCTTTTGCTGAAGTTTAAAGAGATCTCAACAATGTCTCAAATTGTGCGGGAAACAATCTGAGCTGCTATCCACGTTAGTTTTATAGCTCTATACTATTACAGTATATATCAAGTATTAACTCATTTGTGTCTTACAAATATTTTGGTGTTTTTGTGAGCTTTTTGTGTCAAAGCAAATCATCATATTAGAGTGATTTCTGAAGGATCATGTGACACTGAAGACTGGAGTAATGATGCTGAAAATTCAGCTTTGATCACATAAATAAATTACATTTGACTATATATTCACATAGAAAACAGCTATTTAAATTTTAATAATATTTCACAATATTACTGTTTTTATAATAAGAGATTTCTTTCGAAAGCATAAAAAAAAAAACACTTCTGATTATTCCAAACTTCTGATCGGTAGTGAGTGAGTGTGTGTATACAGTATATATATATATATATATATATATATATATACTGTATATGTGTGTGTGTGTGTGTGTACTTAATATATATACTTCAATAAGTCTCCTGATCAATAAAACGACATACCCAAAAACACCAGTCTCATCCGGTCCACAATGCCGTCAGCTGCACCGGAAAGACAATCTCTGCACCAGAAGAACTACATCATTAAAATCGCATTGAGAAGCCATTCATCCATTTAGACTGAAATCTCATGGCACTATCTAATCAGAGACCGCTGCGGTCAATACAGCAGAGACAAGACACTGGTCCTGTGCTCAGTGTGTCAGGCAACATCACTGTAGATTTCTGGATGCTAATGGTACGATTACACTGACCATAATAACATAATGCAGACTGAGGCCACAGGGGGTCCAGTTTCAGTCCGAGACCAAACCAGATTTAGGGAAGCAAACATTATATGAACAGTAATTAACAAGCTCCTATCGAGGTGCAGATAAAAAATGTTTTCTGTAAATGGACTAATGCTTTTTCCTGATCATACAGACAAGAAAAATCCCGAAAGTCATTTCTAGAGAATATCAAAGACTTGAAATCTTTCCACTTGGACAGTGAGAAACCGCCTAGCAACACCCTAGCAACCACCCCAACCACTCTGAACACTTTACCCGGCAAACGTTATAATTATCTTCAGAATATGTATGAATCTAGTATTTAAAATACAAAAGAAATAATAAAGAAATGGGAGGGATCACACCAAAGACGTGAGATAAGCAGCTATTTATAACCACCTTAAAGACCCACTCCGATGAAAATAATGTTTTTCTAGGTGTTAACATGTTCTTGTGGCATTTTTCTGATGTTAGGGGACATATCTTGAGAAAAATAAGCTCAAAGTTGTATTTCTGAGTATTTCTACATTCAAATGGCTGTGAATCAGTAGCAGACGCTAAAATGCCGGCTAAAATAGACTGGAGTTGTGACGTAGTAACTCCACTGGGCGTCTCCACACGCGACGTCTTGGAGTGAAATAATGATCGGTGATAACTTTGATTAACTTCGGATAATAATAATTAACGTGTATATAATACTGCTGCCCCACCGGTATTGGGGTGTAAGCTAGCGGGAGAGACAGAGCTCTCAGAAACGGGCAGGGGGAGGGGCGTCTCCATGCCAACGGCTCCGCCCACAACGCAGAGGCGAATTGCTAATGAGCTACTGCCGCTCTGCTGAAGCGAAGTCCCAGAAAACGGCACAGGTTTTGTGATTTTGGCTAAAAATGGCATAATCATAATTTAAAGACCACTGGGAATGTTTAAAAATAGCTCAAAATATGATCGGAGTGGGACTTTAATTGGATGGATGATAGATGGATGATAGATGGATGGATGATAGATGAATGGATGGATGGATGGATGATAGATGAATGGATGGATGGATGGATGGATGATAGATGAATGGATGGATGGATGGATGGATGGATGGATGAACGGGTAGATGATGGATGGATGGTTGATGGTCGTGGATGGATGGATGAATGAACGGCTAGATGATAGATGGATGGATGGATGGATAGATGGTTGATGATAGATGGATGGATAGATGGTTGATGATAGATGGATGGATGGATGGTTGATGGTAGATGATAGATGGATGGTTGATGGTAGTGGATGGTTGATGGTAGTGGATCGATGGATGGATGAACGGGTAGATGATGGATGGATGGTTGATGGTAGTGGATGGTTGATGGTAGTGGATCGATGGATGGATGAACGGGTAGATGATGGATGGATGGATGGATGGATGAATTGGTAGATGATAGATGGTAGATAGATGGATGAATGGATAGATGAATGGATGAATAATGGATGGTTGGATGGATGAATGGATGGTAGATGATAGAAGGATGGATAGATGGATAGATGAATGCTTGAAGGAAGATGGATGTATGGATGTATGGATGGATATGCTCTGAGTGAACTTTAGTTGAATGCTATTAAAATCTTCAGCTAATTATTTTCAAAGTAACTCATTGGGCCCTATTTTAACGATCTGAAACGCAAGTATCAAGCGCGAAGCGCAAGTAACTTTGTGGGCGGATCCCGGCGCTGTTGCTATTTTACCGGCGGGATAAATGCCTCTTGCGCCCGACGCAAATCTAAAAGGGGTTGGTCTGAAATATCTTCATTATTCTACGTGTGGTTTGGGCGTAACGTGAAATAAACCAATCAGAGCGTCATCCAACATACCCTTTAAGAGCAGGTGCGCATGTTGCATGGCGGATTGCTATTATAATGGCGGATTCACCAGGAGCGGTTCACAGCCGAGGAGAGTGACGTTCTTGTCAGGACCGTGAAAGACAGAGAAGTGACGTTGTATGGGGATGGAGAAACCCACCCAAATCAGCGTCGGTTAAACAGGCGTGGGAGGAAAAAAAACTTCTTTTTTTTTACATTTTCATGGACACCACAATGATTTCCCTCATGTGTTAATATTTTTCCTTGTTATAATTCATGATTTGCAAAAATAAAAACTGCTGCATCTGTGTTGATGAGAGAATCAAAGTGTGTCCGCGTTGTGCACCCGCGACATTATGGCCAAGCATGCGCGCTTAAAATAGCATTATGAACAACGCGCGACGCGCCACTGACTTTACACTAGGTTTTTTCTGGTCAGTGGCGCAATTGTTTTCTGGAACTGCGAAAGAGCACTAGGGGATGTTTGCGCCGAAACACGCCTCCTCTTTGCGCTGAACCGCCCAGGGAGCGCACGTTCATTCCCTAGTTTACCGACGTGCGTCTGTGGAGGGAAAAGCCCGCTTTGCGTGGGTGCAAAATAGGAATGATACATGCGCCAGTGTACAAAGTCATTTGCGCCGGGTGCAAGATAGGGCCCATGATATGATTGGCTCGTGCTCATGCTGGTTTGAGCGATACGATCAGCTGAGTGTTTTTTTGCAGTCCATAGAGCATAAATCCAGACAAACACTCGAGCTGATCTTTTATACAGGTCAGGACGGCCGGTGTGCTTTGAGAGTAGTTTATGTAAATATATGCATCTGTGGTCAGACGCTGATATTTATCATCACACTGCCAAATATCACATATTTATCACACTGCAGGCACAACCTTCGAATAGACGAGGAAAACAGTAAGCAAAGCGTAGAAAAGGGGCAAAAGTTGGAGATCAGTCCTCGGTGTGTCTCATAGGGCAGAGGCAATTTTCAGCTCTACTGAACCAATTCCACAACGACTGAAGTCCGAAAGGCTGACAAAACTTATTCATAACGCCAAACTCCTCCATTCTGTCATTCAACATAAGGCTTCAGCCGGCTCAAATTTGGACCAGAGATCAGAGAACTCCATTAGTAAGCAGCGGTGGGATATGAATGCAGTATTGGAATAATTCTGAGTGGAAATGAGGGCAGTTTGTCATTATAAAACAAACAGCCGGTCGCTGAAGAGCCAAATATACAAACGCTTAATGACTTGAATGCATTCCATTACACCTGATTAGTCAAGCAGGTCCGAGCTTTTAGGACTCAGGACACCAAAAGCTGAACATCACACATGTGCCGAATGAAACGAGCCCTGCAAACAACCCGAAGAGGAGAGCGTTTAAAAGTAGATAAAGGCCAGAAGAAAGGATGTCTCTTAAAATACAGTAGACGTGGGTTTCTATATTGAAAAAATCTGATGTGGGATTTACTTTTACAATTTTCACTCAGAAATTGCTAGTTAATTTCACAAACGAAAGGCATGTAGAAATCGAAGAAATATGTTTTTGTGTAAAACATACTCCAATAATCTTTGCTTACTTTAAGTGTGCAAAAAGTCCCTGATAAGATTCATGTTTCTTAACTTCAATTACGTTGTAGTTGAAGTCTAAAATTGTTAACTGGAAATAAATAACTAAAACTAAAATAAAAAATAATTAAACAAAAATAGATTAAATAGAATTATAGATCATAGAAAAATAGATACAAAAAAACACTAATAAAATGTCAAAAGCACATAAAAATGTAACTAAAATTAACATAAAAAATATTGAAAAAACTATAACAAAACTAAAATAAAAACAAAAAAATTTTAACTAGATTTTTTCCCAAGGGGAAAATTCCCAAAAATGTATAAATAAGTCATTAAAAATTGCACCAAAAATATTTGCACCAACCAAGCACAACATCTGTTGATTGTTAACTTATCAATAAGCTAAAATAAAACTCAATTTAGAGTTGAGTACTTACAGAGTTATTAATATGATGCACACCGTTGCTGCCTGTGTACAGCATCCCTAGACTGTAGTCTTAATTAAGATGTGTTGGAAGGCAGATGACTGCATAGACAGCAAGGGAGCTCGCTAGGCTTTGGAACAGAGCCATTATGTACACATGACTGTGTAAAGTCCTGGAGTGCAGATGGCCTGTAGCGTGAAGTGATGTGTCGTGTTGCGGTTAGCATTGTTGCCGTTTGCCTCTTATAAAAAACACAGATTGCTGGACATGGAGCGTTTTTATAGGGATTAGTTTGGCTTAGTGCCGTGGCTAACACTATGATTAGGGCTTTCTGGCACTGGAGATAAGTGAATTCTCTCTGGTTATTCAGAAGCTGTTTAGGGGGAAAGCAGCAAATAAGGCAGCGTTTTAATAGAGAAAAACAGAGTGAACTGTGGCTCTGTAAGACTGATAACCTCTTCCCTCTAATCACCATTACCGGACTCGTATCTATTCACATTGACAGAGAGAGAGAGAGAGAGAGAGAGAGAGAGAGAGAGAGAGAGAGACAGACAAGCATTAGGTTAATTTCGCCCCATGGCGCACATATGGGAACCGTTCCTTTGCTCTAATCCTGATTTTTAATACAAAGAGGAAAGGCACGACTGAGCCAGAAGCGGGAGATTAAACTGACAGTACCAATTTGTCATTTTTCTGATATTTTCAGTCTAAAGGATCAAAAAGCTGTAAGGTTACACAGAACAAACTCTTGAATTCATACAACCTGTTGTGTGCAGTCATCCATGATGCACAGATGTCGGCTTCTTCTATTTTTAGGACCATTAAGATTTGTTTGCCCTCTGACACTATTTTCATAACAATTGAATAAGATGTCTCCTCACTTCACTGCAAAAAAAAGAAAAAATGTTATTAATATAACAATATAACGTTATATAATACAAAAAAAAGTTTAATAAAAATATCATTTTGGTCATTTCAATGAGCATTTATAATACACCTGCTTTGTACTGTAATTTTTAATTAGATGCAGTAAAATAACAGCAATGAGAATTATATAGGCTAGGCTATATATATATAAATATCTTAATGGCCCTAAAACAGGCTAAATGTTCTTCTTAATACATAATATATTTTCTAGTTATTTTGGTTTTGGGTTGAAATGTAACCTGGACGTGTTTTCATGAGATTCATTATTTTAAGTTATAAGTTATTAGATTCTGGTGATGTTTAGAACACAGAAACTTAACTTAATGAAAAACGAAACATTTAATCCTCCTCAAACAACAAATTGTCAATTCGAGAAATGGTTGTTGACAGAAAGACTAAAGCAGGCCTGAAGTAAACCCATAATTGAATGCTGGAGATGGATCAGACAAGTGTGCTTGTTGACTTTAAAGCAGTGGTTGAAAGCCACGAATGCTTTCAAGTTCGAGCAGTGCTTAAAATTTCACTTTCACTTAATTTCATCCGTTTCATTATTCACATTAGTTGAAATCCCATCCCTCACATTTTAATTGACGAGATGAATTGGCACTCTAACAATATATTTCGATGTTTTACGAGTGTGTGATCATCTAAACTGCCCAAAAATAATTGGTTCCATGTTCAATTACACTAACGTAAGCCACCGAATATTAAATCAAATAAACCACACGGTCCAACTACTCCTCTGTTTCCATGGATACCAACCATATTTCTTTGAAATATGACTTGAATATTAGTTGTTGTTGTTTTTTTTTTTTTGTGATGTGCGAAATACAGTTGGGACGTATTAAAAAACACACTTACTGTAATAAATACCGCTGTAGAACGGGAGAGGATTCAACTTGTTCAGGGAAACACTCACCTCAGGTGAACTTTTTGTCTTCAAACATGCTGAACCTTCACCACTTTCTGTTAATGCGACTGCTTTTCAGATTATATTGGTGGTTATTTGGTTATTTTACATTTTATAAATCAGCATTATTACTTTATAAACGTATTGTGGGGTAAACTCTGAGGCTGAGCGGCGCTGTTTCTCCTTGCAGGCGCGCGTCAGTTATTTGAATTTCAGCGCGAAAATATTAACAGACTGTGATGACGCGTTTTAACAGTCATCAGCATTGTAAATCATGAAAAGTTTTATATATTTTTTTATTTTATATATTTATTATGTACATTTATAACACTACACTTTGTATTATACTACCTTTGCATTCAATTAAAAAAAATAGTTAACGCTGCTGTGAGGGTGTTTCAGCGGTTTCAGCAAATGGGAGTGACGGTCAAATTGACATATTTCTCTCTCTTCTGACTGCCGTTCTCAATCTCTCACTATTTTTTTAACTCTTATTTTTGTGGTGTTTTTCTTTCGCTATGTGAGCAAATGGGAACACACAAAAAAATATTTCTCATTCATCGTATGACGACTTCTGAGAACCCCGGATAAGTAGAGAAATAAAACTAGTACAGAAACATTATTTCAGTACTTAAGATTCAATTGAATAAATCAGATATTAATTAAAATGAAAAATACTATAAAAATTACATATCAGAAAATTATTAATAGTGAACAATTACCAGGCTTCTTATTCTTGTAGTCTTATGTCTGATGGTTTTCTTGGTATTTATGATACTGTTATGGAATCATGCAATCATGTCATGCAACATTTGTAATAATAACACTTTAATCTTTTGATACCATCACTTTACCATTGGACACTGTCACGGTACTGTTTGCAAGATACATTTATGTAGGCAGGGGCGCCCTCCCCACACACACACACACACACACACACACACACACACACACTTTTAGAAACAGGTGATTCTGTCCCCGCATTTTTTTTTACTCCGCGCCAATAGAGGGTATGCGCATGACGTCACCGTCGGCCGGAGTGAATGCGGTCACGCCCACAAGTGGCAAAAAGACTGAGCGGCAGCATTTGTTTTCAGCGTGAATGCCGTGAAAATCACACAAAACACATCTAAAACGGGAAAGAGCTTTGCGATTGACTGTACAACTAGATTTGACCAGAAATCTGAGGTACTGTATATTTTTACAGACTGCAAAAAGCTACAGAACAGACTATATTCTGCATAATTGGATGTTTTTAAATAAACACTGACAAAAAACTATACAAGTTTTAGGGCTGGACGATATGATGATATACAGTATAACATTAATGTAGGTGATCACTCGGATTTAGACCTATCTATATTGTATTTATTTTTAAAACGTTTACAGGCAAATTGTCTTCATTTATTTCCCCGGCGTCGAAATCAGGCACATATAAATGTCAGGAAACACCATTCCTGCTGCATGTCAATATCCATGGATCACTGGATCTTTGATAAGTTGTAAGGAACACTATATCGAGTCCAACTTTTAGTTTAAACTGATAATAGTTTGTTTTACTCGCGTTAACGCAGTTTCCCCTATTAACTCCAGTCCCGCAGCAGCTCTTCTGCCACTCAGTCCGGCTGAGGGGGGCGTGTTCCGGCGGGGAAGTGACGTTAATGCATTCCCTCTCCGCCCGTGTTCTCTGATTTGTTACTTAGACTTGAGTGAGCTAACATTCAGCCAATCACAGCGCGAAGCATCTATGGGCGCGTCTGCCATGAGCTTCAAATCTTTTGTTGCTCTTGCGAATTTTCGTGTTTGTTTAGTCGCTTTGCTGTTTGGCCGTCTAATGCACCCCAGAAAAAAAAGCAGAGGACTACATCATTTTTTTTCAAACACACACTGTTACAGTATGTCGCGATGACATGAATCACAGGTAAAGTTTCCTTATTATGATTTAACCTACTGTAACGCTGTAAGAAGTGTAAGACAACAGAACCCGTATGGCCTCGTCACGTCGCGCCGGATTGTGCCGAGTGGGTGTTAAATGCTCTCCTGCTTGTTGCTTTGGATAAAAGCGTCTGTTAAATGAGACATAACAGATTATTCCCAGCAGGCACACAACGTCATAAGACGTTGATATTTGGTTAAATTTTGGTTGCGACGTCGGGTGACCAAAATTCAATGTAAATTCAACATCTAATAAATGTCAATGTTAAATTGATGTCCAATACCGAATACATTGATTTAGGTTTTATTGATATATTTTTATAAAATGTCTGTTGTATAAAATTACTGTAGGCTAGATGTAATCTGTTATGTACTCATTGAACACTTTTTTTGGTCCAACTGTTAGTAAGAAGTTATTGTTCAAGTGTAGTTTAACTGAAATATTGTAAATATTATAAAATATCTTTGTTTCATAAAAATAAAGTATAGATGTCCACAGTTGTCTGAAAGACCCAAGTCCTGCAATATTTTTTTATTTCGAGTATGATTTCACAAAAATAGGTTGCTGTAAACTCCCATGGCATGTTCCCAAAATTGGCACTAGGGTGCTGTAAAATGCCAATTGCTATTCCATCTAGAATTTATTATTATGAACATCACCTTTCAGTCGCTCCAGAAAAACGCGATTATGCGATCGCATGATTCAATAATCAGCCAAAGTCCGCATATTTATGCGGGGGCATTTTTTCAAATACGCCGCACTTTTGCCGTATAAATTGCCGATTTCCACGCAAAATATGCGGGGCTTGTATGATTTCATAATCCCCGCATTTTTGTTGCAAAAAAAAGTCACATATATCTTAGCAGAAAGTTGAAAATTGTTGCGTTTGCTTCACACGAAAGCAGCCGTTTCCCCCTGTTGCCATGGGAATGTTACGAAGTGACGTAATTACGCGACATGAACATCATTAAAAAAAACTGTAAAACAGGAAACATTTTTTTTCATATTTTATTTATTCATTTTTACAGAACTTGTAGCATATTCCTTTTGTAAAGCTACAGAACTTGTTTGACTCATCAATGTTTTGTAATTTTGAGCCATGTGTTTATTAAGGTCTGAAATAAAACAAGATTAAATATTCCAGCACTTTCTGTGATGTAGTATGTTTGCTTATCATAGGAAGTAATAAGAAATAGCTCTTTACAGTAAGGTAGTAGCCTAGTGAGAACAGGGTGTTGGGGAATCACTTTTTCTCTCTTTTTCATCAAACCGCAGTTTTTGCAAGTTCCCGCAATTTCATCGCATAAAATTGCAGAAATATCCTGCATATTCCATCGCCGCATAATCAAGGATTTTTGCCCGCAACAATCACAAAAAAACTCCGCATTTTTCTGGAAGGACTGACCTTTGGGTCACATCACCACACCAATTTGTCCCCCCCACTTTTATAATGGCTGCTACGCCCCTGTATGTAGGCCTAAATTACATACAGTGCACTGTTTGTCTTTCTCATTTTGGAGTATCTTACAATGACAGATCCATGTTTTGTCACATAATTTGCAACATACTAAATGTCCTTTTTCTCCCATATAGGTGTCGGGAGTCGTCATACGTATAGTGAACTGACCAGCTGTACCTGAGCACCATGGATACAATAAACTTCACCTTCTGGAACGCCTCTGAGGGCAACGAGACCGTGGAGACAGTGGACGAGAGCCCGTATAAGACAGTGGAGGTGGTGTTCATTGTACTGGTGGCCGGCTCACTAAGCCTAGTGACCGTTATCGGGAACATCTTGGTCATGCTTTCCATCAAGGTAAACAGAAGCTTGCAGACTGTCAACAATTACTTCTTGTTTAGCCTGGCCTGTGCTGACCTAATCATTGGCCTTTGCTCTATGAACTTGTACACAGTCTACATTGTGATCGGATACTGGCCGCTTGGCCCGGTTGTGTGCGACTTGTGGTTGGCGCTGGACTACGTGGTTAGCAATGCCTCCGTCATGAACCTGCTGATTATTAGCTTCGATCGCTACTTTTGTGTCACCAAGCCGCTCAGTTATCCAGTGAAGAGGACGACCAAAATGGCCGGCATGATGATTGCGGCGGCATGGGTTTTGTCCTTCATTCTCTGGGCTCCGGCAATCCTATTCTGGCAGTTTATTGTTGGCGGGCGCACAGTGCCAGAGAAGGAGTGCTATATTCAGTTCTTCTCCAACGCCGCGGTCACTTTCGGCACAGCTATAGCTGCTTTCTACCTGCCTGTGATCATCATGATGGTGCTGTACTGGCAGATTTCCCGTGCTAGCAAGAGCCGCGTCAAGAAGGACAACCGCAAGCCATCGGGTGCCAACCTCGACGTGGCCTCTTCCAATCAGATCCGTGAAAACACAACCAACAAACCCACCAACAACAACCTGACAGCTGAAGAAACAGATCGAGGACAGACCCAGCTAACAGATGACGCCGCCATCCAACATGATGCCAAACTCCAGAATGGCAAAGCGCCATCAACGGCGAGTGGAGAAGCGGAAGATGGCGGACGAGGAAACGAGGAGAAAGAAAGCTCAAATGACTCCACCTCTGGAAGTGGCGCCGTAAACAATCAAAAAGAGGAGGTGGTGGTGCCATCAATAGCCGATGAAAACCAAGCTCCTGCTAGGCATCGCGCCAAAGCTGGCGGATCCAAACTGACCTGCATCAAGATCAACACCAAATCACCAAAAGGAGACTGCTACGCGCCTTCGAACGCAACTGTAGAGATCGTTCCTGCGACCGAAAGGCAGAATCACGTGGCGAGGAAAATCGTGAAAATGACCAAGCAGCCGCCAAAGAAGAAAAAGGCCCCGTCTTCTCGGGAAAAGAAGGTTACGCGCACCATTATGGCCATATTGGTGGCGTTTGTTGCAACTTGGACGCCTTACAACGTCATGGTCCTGATCAACACCTTCTGCTCCAGCTGCATTCCCAACACCGTGTGGACCATCGGATACTGGCTCTGCTACATCAACAGCACGATCAACCCCGCCTGCTACGCCCTCTGCAACATCACCTTCAAAAAGACCTTCAAACACCTGCTGCTCTGCCAGTACAAGAACATACGCTCCACCCGATGAGCAGAAACAGTGTGTGTGTGCATGCGTTATATTTTACATGTGCGTGTTCTGGTGACAAAGGTATATGTGTGGATGTGTTTGTATGTGTGAAGAGGTCATAAGGAAGTAAAACCAGTTCAAATCGTCAGCAATTAGGGTGAATTTAGGTTAATCTGGACATTTTTTCCCATTGAAATGCTTGGGGAAAGTGTCCAAATCAACCTGAATTCACCCCTATAAAACAGAGACCCATCAACACCCGCCATTCACAGTTTTATAAATCCTCCATCTTTGTAGATTTTTTTTTTTTTTTTGCTTTCAGCTACAAATCAGACTGCATTTAACACATTTTACCATGTTTAAATCTGATTTGCAGTCAGAAAATGCAGTCCTCAGATTGTGTCTACAAGTGTGTGTTTGCATTCATTGTTTTTTATATATATATAGATGGTCTGTTGTAGCACTTTACACATATAGATGTGATGCATGTCACAAAAGGAGGTAAAGAAGTGCTAAAATATTTGATTTATAAACAAAAATGTTAAAAGAACAACAAACAAAAAAAAAACGAGTATATAACTGGTCAGATTGGAGTCTGTCCTATTCAATAATACACAAATAAGGGGACAACAGGGCTGACTGAAGATCCAAACCAAACGCGTTTGAGCTTCAGTATAAAATCACACCTGTATATAATCACACCTGTAAATAATCATGTACTGTATCCGTGTCGTGTGTGTGTGGTTGCATGCTGGATGATGATGTGTGCGCTCAACATTAAAATACACTTAAATTGGTCAACATGAAGCCCGTTTACTTGTGTAATCAAGAATATTCAACTTGATTTAACGTAGGGTGCTATAATCTCATCCAGATCACTAACCCTCATCTTTCCCTCGCGAGTCAAAATGACCCGAAGCCCTAAAATTATACTTCTTTTTTTTTTTTTTTTTGGTCGAGAAAGCTTATTTTATTTCATTTTGATAATATTTTTAAATGCATTTTTTTTTATTTACCTTTAAATTACTAGATTTGATCAATGAATAATACATAAATAATAATTTAAGCACATTCCGCACATTCAACTTAAATTCAAAATAACTCACAATTTCATGCATTTTGCTTTTAATTCAGCTCAAAATATCTTACATTGGGGGTCTTTGCCGACCTCTTGTGGAAAAATAATAATATAACATGATATTTCATGACTCTTGCCACTAGATGGCTTTATAGCTCTGTCTATATGGAGTAAATGAGCTGTTCCGCTGGGTCCTAAAGTCAGTTTCTCTTCAGTTTGCATTCAGATACACATGTAGACATAAAATAATTTTTTGGTAAAGTTTTAGCATTTTTAGGTTTTTCTGAAGCATTCCTCGCATTCCATTCGTTCCTAAGGGGGTCAAATAGAAATTGAATTTAAATTTCAACCACAAAACTCCTCGAATCCATTCAATTGTGTGTGTGTGTGTGTGTGTGTGTATTCGTGGTTCAAGTGCGACAAAAGTCCTAGGCCCTATACGCTGATTTCACGCAGCCGACATTTTGAAATGGCTCCGGTGGGCGATATATTTTTTCACAGGATGGTAGGGGAAGACTCATGAATATTCATTAGGAAACTCATCCCTGATTGGTCTTAACCCCAGTGACGGGTCGGTTTAGGGGCGGGGTTAGGGGGTAGGTCATCAGACCAATCAGGGATGAGTTCCCTAATGAATATTCATGAGTCTCCCCCTACTATCCTGTGAAAAAAAATATCGCCTCCGGTGGGAAGAAAACCGGAAGTGTCGCCTTTAATCATAGGAGAGTCGCGAATGCTATGGCGTATTGTTGTGTTTAATGTAGAAATTAGTTATTCTAAAAATTGACATAGATTTCTTTCATACTTTAGACTATATACAGTGAAATTCATTTATAAATAAAATTAATTTTATATTTATAATTCAGAACGTAAAAAAAGAAGTAAGAACGAACTATATAAATATCCTATATTGGATATTAACATCCAATAGCTTCAGGTTGGTAGTCCAAGGCATTGTTGTCTATCTGTACTTCCGGGGTTCTTCCCACCGGAGCGAAGCCTCGCTTTCGATTTCAAAATGGCGGCTGCGTGAAATCAGCGTAGGAAATCATGACTAGGACCCCTCTGATGAACACTCAATTTTTTTTTTTAGTTTCGGGTCAATAAATTGTGCCGAATAAGGCCAGAAACGTGTTAAGGAACTTAGTCACCGGGCTCATGTCGATCGCGTCTATGACAGGTAGCATGGTTGCAGTGTGTGTGTGTGTGTGTGTCATGTGCTGTGTGAGAGGGTTGAAGAGGCTCTCTGCTGTGCCCGTATGTTAAAGTGGATGAGCTTTGAGTGCTCGGGGTCTCCAGGGATGCAAATCTAACCCTTTTAAAGTGAGCAGACGCGCAGGATAAAGAGGCTCTCAGACATTAGCATCCACCTCACCTCTGCTTTGCATTTACACAAAACAGTTCACTCACGCTTTGGCGAAAAAAGGAAATTACCAGCTACGTGCAGACTGAAGAGAGCGCTAATTCATCAGATACTCCAAAACCTGCTCGCGGAACTTATTAAAAGGCCAAAACGCTTGCGTTCTGCCTCATTGTAAATGACATTCAGCACGTCTTGAGTCTGACACGCTTGTTTTCGTCCTAAAGACCTGATTTGCTTTCTGGGTTCATGATGCGCCTGCAGGCGAAGTGTGTGTGTGTGTGTGTGTGTTTGATTGCCCCGGGAAGGGGTTTATTAAAACTCACAGGTTCTTTCCTTGTGAATTTAAAGGGCTAAAGAAGTGCATAAACTTCCTCATCTCATTACGAGACGTCAAATCACCATTACTTGTTTTGGAATCATTAAAACAGATTAACAACAGAATCCTCGCTCAAAGCAGAGGATCATGGGAAATGTCAGTCAATCGATCACAGAGCTGCAGCTCATAAGTTTGACAGTGATGCATGCTGGGGGAATCGAGCTCAAGCTGCATTTCGCATCTGTGTTTTTGTGTGTGTGTGTGTTTGTGTTTTATTTCAGTTAACTATAGTTATTTCAGTTTTTTAATAGTTTTAGTTAAAGGTAATAACGCTGAATCAGTATTAATACATAGTTTCAGTCAAAATACCACAAAACTCTTAGTATCATAATCATAGGTAAAGTAACATGAATCTTATTCAAATTGTGACATTTTTCCTTTGGGGATCATGGTTGTCAATATGGTATATTGGAAAATTGCTGTTAAAGTGGTACATTTTTGTCAGAGCTGTCAGTATATATGTATATACTTATCTTATTCAAGCATAGACACATTCATTCTCATCCCATCTGTTATGTCCATCCCTCAAAACATATTTAAAGTCTGTTCCTAAATAATGCACATTTACTTTTAGCACAATCTCTCCTTCGATCTTTCATATTCACTTGCCTTATGCGTAATACGTACAATTTTACACATACATAAACAAAACCTGTATTTTGTTGTTCTTCGGCAGATTATAATGTCAGTGGTTATTGTAGGATGAGCAACAGGGTGTCAAATATTTTTAAAATGACTAAAACTTTGAATAATATGAAAGTGAAAATTGTTCCGAATGGTTGCAGCTTTAATTTCACCAACTTTAAACAAAAAATAAGTAAAATTCATAGGATAACGATCTGATTGGTTGGATTGTTAGTTCAGTAAGATGATGGACAAAAATACACGATGTCCATATGCAAAGTACATAATGATGACCAAATGATGTCTGAAATCAACACAATAATTCACAAAATAATATGTACTAAGTATAGTAAAGTACCGATACTCTAGTACTTTAGTACCCCTGATGAGTAAAGTGTGTGTGTGTGATGGGTAGGTTTAGGGTTAGTGTGGGGGGACAGAATATACAGTTTTAAAGTATAAAAACCATTATGTCTATGTCTAATAACTATAATGCCCACAAATATATTAAACCAGATATGTGTGTGTGTGTGTGTTCTGGAGGTCAGAGGTCGTGAGAGACTCATGTGTTATTAGTCGTGAGCAGGACAGATATCGCAGGTGTCAGAGTGAGCGTTCTGCTTTAATAAGGCGCCGCTGGTCTCACACACTCGATCTGTCCTTCAGTGAGGATAAGCTGAGAGAGTGTGATAAGATGATCTTCACAGAAGCACAACGAGTCTCACACGAAACAAACACACACACACACACACGGATGTCACTGTAAAAACACACTGTGACTTCGCTGGTGGTGACCTGCTGTGGCATGTTTAGGACGCACACACACACACACACACGCATGCACACACTCTCTCTCTCTCTTTCTCTCTCTCTCACACACACACACACACTCTCTCACACACACACACAAACATACAAACACTCTCTCTCTCACACACACACACACACTCTCTCGCTCTCACACACACACACATACTCAAACACTCCCTTACACTCACACACACACAAACATTCACACACTCTCTCTCTCTCTCTCTCTCTCTCACACACACACACACACAAACAAACAGACACTCTCACACACACACTCTCTCTCACACGCACGCACACACACACACACACACACAAACACTCTCTCTCTCACACACACACACACACAAACACTCTCTTACACTCACTCACTCACACACACAGACTCACACACTCACTCTCACACACACACAAACATTCACACTCTCTCTCTCTCTCACACACACACACACACACACAAACAAACACTCTCACACACTCTCTCACACACACACACAAACAAACACTCACTCACACTTCTACCCATAGACAGTATAAGAAAGGTTCTACCTGGTTTATTGAAGGTCCCGCCCTCTGATTTCAGAGATGGCCCATCAGAGTTCAGATTTTTGGAGTGACACATGGAGCGGCCAATCTTGTAAATATAAACATAATTATATATTTTTAAAAATTTTATTTTCTATATGTGTGTTGCGAGTTTCAGGACCATCTTCATCCTTACATCATCTTCATCATGATCACAAGCAAACTGACAGCAAAATTAACAACAAAGGGCTTCGATGTATTTTCTAATTGGTTGATGTGTATGAAATGTAATGACATCTCTATTCTAGTGTTCTTTTATGTTTTCTCGTCCATATTTTTACAACTTAAAGTGTGTGTGTGAGTGAGAGAGTGAGAGTGTGAGCGTGTGTGTGTGTGTGTGTGTGTGTGTGTGTGTGTGTGTGAATGTGTGTGAGAGTGTGTGTAAGTGTGTGTGTGTGAGTGTGGGTGTGGGTGTGTGTGTGTGTGTGTGTGTGTGTGAGATCTGCAGGCTCATGACTATCCGAGAGACAACAACGTCTAGATTACAGTCATACTATATATAACATTTTTTTTAGCAATCTCTAAGTAATTATTATATGAATTATTATTATAATTACTTATACTAAAGAGAGTATGTGATTTGGGGCGCGACCCGAGTGTGTGTGTTGTAACAGGCGTCCCTGGAGCACCTCGAGCCTCCTGTATCTGTGTGTTTGTATTGTAATGTTGTATGAAAATGCACTGTGTGTTTGTGCGTGTGGTTTTTAAATCATCGGGACAGTCAATGTGTGTGTGTGTGTGTGTGTGTGTGTGTGTGTGTGTGTGAGAGAGAGACTCAAATCTAGCGTGTGACATCACGCGCACACAGGCCGTTTGACAGCAGAACGGCTGCCAAAGACACACGATTATCAAGATATAAACAATCAACAACAACACACAGAAGACTTTATCCAATCACAGATGCTTTTCTATAATGTTTTTTTAATCGATATGTCAAATGATTCTACATAAAAGAGTACGAGGAAGGATTCAGCACGGAAGAATCAAGCCATACATGATGGATATGAACTGACAGACGAGACTTTAGCAGGATGATTTCATGGAAGTTGTTGGTGCGATATCAACTAAAGCACATGCTAACATTATTATTTAATTTTTTTTGGGCGAGTTTGAAAGAAAGATTTAAGAACTGAGACTGCAAACATACTTCACACAAGTACGCGAATGCTCTGCTAACAATGTGGTGTAACAAACTCCAGTCCTCAAGGGGGCGATAGAGTGCGGGTGCCATTTACATTTAAAATCGTCATAAAATCAAAATTGACTCTATTTACTTTGTTAGCGCACATTAGTCTTGTGGTGAACAATTAATCCATGCAAGTTAATATACAGAAAAAACATTTGTCGTGATAATCTTTGTAGAAGCATTTCCTGGGATTCGAACCCATAAACTTTTTGTGTTGCTGCGTTATTAGTAGATGATCTGAAATAAACAATTCTGACACATTTCACAAAGGGAACACACTCATCTATTTATTAAAGAATCCAGAGAAATAAAATGCATCAGTTTTCTTTAAAAATATGACTGTTTTCAACACTCATAACACTCACAAATAATCATAAATGTTTCTTGAGCATCAAATCATCATATTAGAGTGATTTCTGAAGGATCATGAGACACTGAAGACTGGAGTAATGATGCTGGAAATCCAGCTTTGATCACAGGAATAAATTACAGTTTAAAATGCACTCGCATAGAAAACAGCCATGTTACATTGTAATAATATTTCACTGTTTTTGATCAAATAAATGCAGCCTTGGTGAGCAGAAGAGGCAAAAACATAAACAAAATCGTATTGATTTGAAACATTTGAGTTTGTACTTGTGTCGAGTATGTTTTTTGTGTTCAATAAAGGAGAGCAATGGCTTGAACAGAGTCTCAAGACGTGTTTTAGCGTGAAAGAAACGCAAAACTCGAGGCCTGAGACTCTGGTTTGTACCGCTGATGGTCCAGCTGGGTGTGTGTGACGGTGTTTGTACAGATGACGGTGTAAATACTCTGTATAGCTTCTTTTCATTGAGTCACGTGCTTCTTTTCACTGTGAGTTGTGGCTTCCATCAGTCGTGTGACGTGTGGTTTATCAGCTTAACGTTTGTAATATACTCTATCTATATGTGTAGCACAGATGACGTGTAAATACATGTGTTTATTAATGAATATTAATGTTATTGATCTTTATTAGGGCAATTACTGATCATTTATGACTGATGAAACATGTATTTATAAGATTTGCTGTATCGTGCGATATACTTTTGGAGAAGAGTTCTAGCAAATAAAGCTGTTATGATGAATAATAACTCCTGTTCTGCTTATTCCAGCATTTACACACTGAATAAATGACACCGGACACACAGAACAGGAATAACTCATGTCTTTATTCACTGTAAAATGATGTCACATCCAAGAGTTTGAAAGCATTAGTTTCTCCTCAGCTGCCCGGAATTTAGAATCTTTAACTGTCATTTTTTGAATTTGAATGGAGTTCCAAACAGGAAGCAGAATTCTAATGTGAAAGTTCCAATGGAAGTGCAGTTTCTAATGATGCATTATTTCACTTCTTAGTATGAATATACATGTATATGTTCTCCTTCACACCACGTATTGGATATTTCAGAAACATCAGATGATCAATGTTTAAAATGCCGCATATAAAGAAAATAATAATGCATTTATTAACTTTCATTTTATGGACTGTGGAAGCACACTTCATTTCCCAGAATGCACTAATTTATACTCTTTTTAAGGATCTTTTGTGTCAACATTAGAAGATTTTAGTAGACTCATTTGTCTTCCTTTAATCACTGATTTATTATTCTGTGAGCTGTAAATTAAAGCTACAAATGATCTAGAAATATAGTGTTAGAGGTCATCACATCTGAGTCTGTGCCGAGGAGCTTCTTTAGTCCGCCGGGGTTCGCTCCTTCTTCTTTCCGTCCCGTTTTGGTTTCTGTGAATCTGTGGAGAGAAGAACCACCATCAGTGTTAAACACACATGAATCTCATGAAAACACAGCTTCAGTCAAAAAAAATAAAAATATATATATATATTTTGCCTTATTTAAGTACCATAGAGAGACTATTAGTTTTTATTAATTATTGTATTTTTTATATTTCCTGTTTTCATTTTAGTTTTAGTAATTTTGTTGTGTTTTTGTCATTTTTATAGCCTAAGTTTTAATATGTCTATATTGTTTTTAATCATTTTTATTTCTGTTTTAGTTATTTTAGTACATCAAGTTAAACCGAATGAAAATGAGAAATGTTGCTGACATAAAATGACATTGTTTATGTTTTGTTTTATTCCAGTTAAGGTTAATTTTAGCAACAAAATGTTTTTAAAAAAAATGATTTTAGTAATAGCTAGGCATAATATCACTGGTTTAAGAAAACAAAGCCTGTTTTATGCACATTAAAAGTGTTTTGCACTCTGACATTATTTTAATGACAATTTAAGCCCATATTCTCTTTACTGTTATGGATAATGTTGTGTCTGAATATGCTGGATGTTTTATAATTCTCATTATGATTCTCATAAAGTATCTTATTTTTATTTTATATTGCAGTATTTTGTTTTGTGTAAGCTAAAAAATGACCATATTTTTTTATTTAAATCAAAATGCAACTGTGATGTGTAAATATTTGATCCATTACAGTAATTTCTTTGCATGATAATGAGAATTTGGAGACAATTTGACAAACACTTACACTAGAAATCCAGAAAAAAAATCACTTTTTAGTTTTTAGTGTAGTTTTAGTAATATTTTGAATTAGCTTTTATTTTTTACCTTGTAGTTTTCATGTTAATTTTAGTTAATTTTTTAGTCAATTTATGTGCTTTTGCCATTTATTATTATTATTTGAATATTGCTATTTAGGTTTAATTTTATTTTATTTATTTATTTCCAGCTAATAATTTTAGTGCTTTAATTTTATTGCAAAGGCAACAAAGTTTTTCTACTAAAATTTATATTTTATTTGAGCTTTATTTAAATTAACAGAAATGTTTTAATAGATTTAGTTATCAATAATCACCCTTCCCTGAATTATTCTATTGTTATATAAGGATATTTATAAATGTTCCTCTGCATAAATCTCATCTCAGATATGAACTGAACCTTGACTTAGTTTAATTAACAGAGAGAGAGAGAGAGAGAGAGAGAGAGAGAGCGAGAGAGAGAGAGAGAGAGAGACAGAGAGAGAGAGAGAGAGAGAGAGAGAGAGAGCGAGAGAGAGAGAGAGAGAGAGAGAGAGAGAGAGAGAGAGAGAGAGAGCGAGAGAGAGAGAGAGAGAGAGAGAGCGAGAGAGAGAGAGAGAGAGAGAGAGAGAGAGAGAGAGAGAGACCTGTTGATCAAAGTTTCTGAAGTGTAAAAGTTGATCTTGTCATCAACACCTGCGTCTGCGCTCGTGTCTGAACTCGCCAAACATCCATCGTATTCACACAGAATAATCAAAAATCTTCATTAAACTGAGTGATGATGAAGATTACATGTCAATAACTCCAACCAAGCGCTCATAGTATTAGGATTTCATTTACATAAAGATTACACCCATTCAAATCAAACACAAAAACAACCAAAAGACCATCAGAAGAACAACATCTGATTATTACAGAATGAAAGACAAATCACAAATGTATTGTTCCTTCAAGTCGGCAGTGACGTTCAATAATCCTGCAGATCTCAGACTCACGACTGCATCAAATCTCCACATGAACTCAGTCCTTTCTCATCAAATGTGTGCTTTACAAGATTCACTGTATCGTGCGATATACTTTTGGAGAAGAGTTCTAGCAAATAAAGCTGTTATGATGAATAATAACTCCTGTTCTGCTTATTCCAGCATTTACACACTGAATAAATGACACCGGACACACAGAACAGGAATAACTCATGTCTTTATTCACTGTAAAATGATGTCACATCCAAGAGTTTGAAAGCATTAGTTTCTCCTCAGCTGCCCGGAATTTAGAATCTTTAACTGTCATTTTTTGAATTTGAATGGAGTTCCAAACAGGAAGCAGAATTCTAATGTGAAAGTTCCAATGGAAGTGCAGTTTCTAATGATGCATTATTTCACTTCTTAGTATGAATATACATTTATATGTTCTCCTTCACACTATATATATATATATTATATAAAAGTATATTAATTGTGTTAAATGTAATTTCCCCATAAGAGTTGAATGAAATATTTGAGCGTCTCGTTAGTTTTGAAAGAGTAACACCTGAGCGACAACATTAGTCCAGTTGTGATCCAGAATGATGGAGGAACGGCCCAGTCATCCATACTGTTTGTTTTGAGCTGTTTTCAGGGCAGATTGAGTGTGTATTCACACACACACACACACACACACATCAGCATCTGCGTCTCATGAGCTGGACGGACCCCAGCGGTTCAGGCTGTTATTAGACAATCAGCCTTTAGTCGAGCCAAACCATGTGACCTGAGATCCGACACACAGAGACAGAAACACACAATGTCCGGCCAATCAGAGGCTGAGAAAACCCTCATGAATATCAGCGCACTGCAAACATGATGCTCTTCCTCAGTGTTTCTGTCTGCTTCTCCAGCACACACACACATAAACATTCATAATCCAGACACAGTTACTGGAAAAACAACATTACAAGATTTAAATCTTGTTTTCTGATCAAAAACGAGTTTGTGCTTAATAACACACGAGCAAACATCGAATGAGATTAAAACAAACTTAATTCAAAGGGAAAAGTCATTTTCTTTTTCTGATCCCATCGACCGATATTGTATTTGTTATTATTTTAGTCTCTTAAAATCTTCAGTGATGCTGCTTCTGCAGTAACTGTGTCTG
>JARWKJ010000013.1:42228098-42258098 GCA_029959095.1 Rhinichthys osculus | reverse complement strand
ATCCAGTAAAGAAAACATTTGAGTTCGCCACTGAAGTAATAACATCGTTGCGAGATCTAGTGAAGCATTCACATTTCTCCGTTATTAACCGCAGATCTCTATTAGATCAAACAGCGCTGACGTGGACACCAGGAGAAACATTGTGTCGTGAATGAACTAGTAATACTTTACGTCCACAGACCAGCAACATTCACCATGGATTTAATATAGTAACACTAAATGTAACCAGTTTGGCTGGAATAGTGAAATGCTTTCAAGTAGGCCTACTTCACACATCTTTTTCCAGCACTTCAAAACTCAAATATTATATAAATAAATAGCCTATATGAAGAGTTCAGATGCAAAAGCCTCTATAAGTGCCATTTGAAATTTTCTTCTAGAAATTAGAATGATCATTTAGCTTGTACATTTAAGTTCAGTAATTTCACTCAAATGACAATTAATAGGCGATCTTCATTGCCATTTAAGTGAAATTACTGCTTATATATACAATAACTTAACTTAAATATACAAGCTTGATAAAAATGATCATTCTAAGAAAATTTCAAATGGCTTTTGCATCTAAACTCTTCATATATTTAAATGTTATTTTTAATGTGATGACCAAAACATTATTTGTTCATCCTTCAAATATGACCCCCATTTATAAACCTGAAAGTTTCAAGATGTAGGAAAACTCACTTATTTAAAAAATATTTTTTCTTTTAACAAATAGGAAATTTCTCTGGCATTTCTTACTTTTTGCTTACAGAAGGTGATGGACATTTTGGGGGGAAAGAAGTGCTGCATTTTATCATTTAAACACGTGACTTTTCATGAAAATTCTATAATCCAAGATTGCCGCCACCATATGACGTCATAATATGCACATTAGATGGGAAAATGTAATCCCTACATAAGCTTTGGGTCATCCTTAATATTTCTCTAATTTACAGAAAGTCTCTATCTTTTATCACTTTTAAGATATAGCCTTTTGAAATTAAGATGTCACAATCGAACGTTTTAGGAAAAAACCTCTGGCGCCTAAAGGGTTAATGCTAATTTCAACATTTACTAATACTGAATTAAAATCTTGTTAACATTAGTTAATGCACTGTGAACTAACAATGAACAGCTGTATTTTTATGAACTAACATTAACAAATACTGTAACGAATGTATTGCTCATTGTTAGTTAATACATTAACTAATGAACCTTATTGTAAAGTGTTACCGAATCTGCATTATAAAATACACTGTAAATGCAAAACCAAAACAAACATGCAATCAACATGAAAGCTACATTTATTGTCTCAATACATGTTCCTGGTGTTACTGAGCATTAATCATCAGTGCATGTTATCCTGAAGAAATGCATTTTTGTCTGAAAGTTTTATTTGAAGTTTTATTCTTCAACCATCTGTCATACAGAGAAACTTTTCACCACGCAATAACTCCCAAAAGCTTAAAACTACATTTTTTCTTGTTGAATATCCCGTTTCACTTGGAAACACATCCGATTATGGAAGTAAAATGGGTTTGCAAACTTCACAAGGGAAAAGAAAACAACCCAGACTATATTAAATACAGGTTCACTTACATCGAGGTTTGTGCCGAGCGCGAGGTGAACTATTGGCTGCCGAAAAAGCATGAAACGCAATTTTATATACGATAAACAATTTAGGTACTGCATGTGTTGTGTTGGCACTTGTAAAATCCGGATCCTGAAGTAAAACCAATTGCGAGGTTCTGATCTATGCTCTCGTTGCTTTATTTTATCTCTCGTCTCATCCTTCATTCTTTCAGTCCATATGTTGGAGCGATATCTCTCCGGCAGAATGGACGAGGGTTAAACTGCTGCAATCAAGCACAAAATCGTCTCTAATGACATATTTAAAGGCAGAGAGAAAGTAATTACATGCGGCAGCGCTCCGGCTGAACGGCCGCTGTCCCGAATCAAGACCCTCAGAAACGAAACCGAGCTCTTATAACTCGGGAGAATACATTCTGCACTAGACATTTCAACACTAAACTACACTGACACGACTGCTGAACTACACAGAAACACACAGAGGATTCATCACTCAACGTTTACTGTGATCATGTTTTATTAGGTCTGTGATTTCTGATGTTCCTTCGGAGCGAGACGATCCCAGAGAGATTTCTGAGAGAAACACCCCACTGTTTCAGTGTTTGCTGATAGTTTGTGTATACCTACAAATCCTGAGGGAAGGTGGCATATGCTCTCTCTCTCTCACACACACACACACACACACTGATATATTCTGCCAGGTTGTTTCTAGGTCTCACTGTCATTTCTGACGACAGAATTCTGCGAGATTCTCCATCTTGTTACTCCAAAACACAGGCTTATTTACCCTGAGCCCTGTGTGTGTGTGTCACCTGTGTGTGTGTGTGGCTTCTCACCTCCAAACTGCTTTTTCCAGTTGCAGGGGATCTTGCAGCGCTGTGTTTTGATGGTCTGCTTGCAGTCGGTGCCGGTGCGAGTGCCCTCTCTGGTGCCCAGCCCACAGTCACCCTCGTTAGCCACACACACACTCCACTGCCACTCGCCACAGTCAGATTTACGCTCTTTCTTTCCTGTCAGAGAGGGAGCACACACAGTTTCATACTGCACCTTACAGCTGTACGGATGAGAGAGAAAGTGTGTGTGTGTGTGTGTGTGTACGAGTTTTCCCTTTTTCCTCACCAGGTCTGTTATATCATAAGTTGGCTGGTTTTTGTGACTTCTTTCGTTTTGTTTGAAAATAATTATTATTTGCCTAATTTGTGTTCTTACTTTTATATATATATATATGTGTATTAGGGGTGTAACGGTTCACAAAATTCACGGTTCGGTACGTTTTCGATACAAAATGCCAGAGAAATGTCCTTAATTTAATTTTTTTTATTATATTTTTATTAAAACTAACATCATAAAGTATGATATTTTTTAACTTTGAGCAATGATGGAGCTATACTTGACTTTTCTTAGGAGCTTATAAAACAAAACAGCTCGTTGGACAAAATTAAATGTAATATTGTAGTAGTTATAAACACAGGTTTATTTTAGTTCAGATTAACATTTGAGGGCAGCAATTGTATTCATAATGTCAAACTAAAACCAACGTGATGTTACTTGAAAGCATTATAGCCAACTATTCCTGCCAAACTCCCATGGTTACAGTTAGTAGAGTTACTACAGTAAATCCACGCTGATCTGTGGACACTGGATAGTTCATTCATGGCACAATGTTTCTTCCTGGTTTCCACGTCAGCGCTGTTTGATCCGCTAATAACAGAGAAATGTGAATGTTTCTCACTAGATCTCGCAGCGATGTTATTACTTCAGTGGCGAATTCAAATGCTTTCTTTACTGGATTTGGCTGTGTAGTAACAGTGGCGATGATGAAAATCGGCTCGCGCTGCATTGGTCCAACTGATAAACGGTCCGTCAAACACACAATAACAAGAAGCTCAGTTTCGTTCAGCTTACATTACATTTGCCATTTGATGTTGGGCAATGTTGTGGTAACGCCAGCGTCTCTTACATTATGAGCGCGCTTGCCACACGTGACGCCCCTACATTTGAAACAACGAAATGTTGGTCGGCAGGAAAAATGGTTCAACGAACCGTTCGGTTTAAAAATGCGTACCGAAAACCGAACCGAAAGCCTCGTACCGAACAGTTCAATACGAATACGTGTATCTTTACACCCCTAATATATATATATCTTTTTGGCCGATCTTTGCACATAATACATCTAGCTATAGCCTCCGGTCACAGGAATTATTTTTATTTTTACTGTCTGTCCAGTGGTACGGACTGAATTGGGAACAAAGGCATTTAAATTTGCTGCTCCCTCTGCCTGGAATTGTTTGCAAAGTGCATTGAAACTGAGGAATCTGGTCTAGTTGGACACTTTTAAAACAGTTTTAAATAATTTGGAGAATGAAACATCGGGCTGTAGATGTTTTAGCTAGTTATGTATTTGATATTGAAATTTTTTTAGAGTTGCTTGTGTGTGTATATGTATATGTATTGTTGGATGTTATTTGTTACACTCAAACGTGCTGTGTCTGTCAGTTTTGGCCAGGACGCTCTTGTAAAAGAGATTCTTAATCTGAATATGCTTCTTTCCTGGTAAAATAAAGGTTATATATATTTGTTCACATGTTCTTATTCACTCTCCCAGTATGTTAATGGTAACAATTGTGTAAGGGTGGCCTAATGTTCCTCTTCTAATTCCCTAGACTTGTAAAAACAGTGCAGGGTCGTAACATTAATGATATAAAGCAGTGTGTGGTGATATAAAGCAGTGTGTAGTGATGTTCTGTTACCTTGTTTCTCTGTTTTCCCACCATCTGCCAGTGTCGTTGTGACAGTCAGGAGGGCGAGCAAAGCCACACAGACCCACTGTTGATGCATTCTGGGGGAAGATAAATGCACATTAAAGGGTGCAGTGTGGGATTTTTAGCGACATCTAGTGGCGAGTTTGTGAATTGCACCCAACAGAAGTTACGGTGGCCGACAGGAAGTGATGTCGTCGTCTGAGACAGCAGAGTAGCCAGGTTTCTTTACAAAGATAAATTATGAAATTATGTTTACTTAATTATTCAGTAAAACGATATATTATTGCGAGTATTACTGTGACTTGTTCATCATTGCGTCAGTGTTTTACTCGCTGACTTTAGCAGCTTCTTCTTATCATGAAGAACAACACAGTGACGAAACGCGTTTGTCCGTTTAGGGCAGCCGTAGAAACATGTCGATGTAAGCGGACCCGCGGTGTGTGTAGAGAGAAATGCTCACTCTAAAGTAATTAAAACATAACGGTTCATTATGTACGGTCTATATACACCACTGAAAACATAGTTATGTATATTATATTGCATTTGTCAACAGATCCTCCTAAATATTACACAATGCACATTTAAAAGGTATGGCTCATAATACCAAAAAAATAAAAAAACATCACACAAATATCTGTACCTGTAAGTGCTTCATTATCATACATCCAAAGACTATCCTCTTTCTTTCAGTCTTTCTCTCTCCGTCTCTCTCAGGAGGGAAAGTAAAGGTGGGTTGAATAATTAGAAAGCAATTTTATCCCGAACGCTCGACTGCACTTCAGTTACAGTAGCAGTGCAGCCCATCGGCGACATCACCTCCATTTCAATTACTTATGAGCCTCTCTCTCTCTCCTCTTTTCTCTTCCTATTTCTGGTTGGCTGATTTCCCGCTGTGCCCATAAGCATCGGCTTGCTGGACTTTTTTCCCCGAGTTCTGCCTCATGTACAAGTTGCTCAGTCATTTTCCCTCATCAGTGGCAAGTTGCATAAACTTCTTAGACTATAGTCTTAAAAGTTAGCCATCTCATTTTTTCTTCAAGACTGGTTCTAACATTTTAAAAGTCAGTTACATCAAAAGGCAGTCTCATTTAAATCGAAATGTAAGACTGATCACCTCTTGTCTTACTGCTAGTTGGTCAAACTAGCTCTTAAAACACAGTCTTAACAAAGTTTATGCAACTGGCCCCAGCACTCTAAAAAATGCTGGGTTGTTTCAACCCATGGTTGGGTCAAATATGGACAAACCCAATCGTTGAGTTTAAAAATGCAATTAAAAAAATTAAACCAACGCTTGGATTTGTCCATATTTGACCCAACCATGGGTTGAAACAACCCAGCATTTTTTAAAGTGAGGTGAATCTGTGTTGTGACTTTGTTTTTGTTTTTAAATGTGAAAGTATTTATACATCATGCTATATGTAATGTGTTGTAGTGCTTTTAATTTATGCAGATTTTAATTAAAAATATTGTTTTACAGTAATGAGAAACTAATAAAACTGGTAAAAACTTCCTTACTTTACTTAAAAACTTAACTACCTTAATTAACATGAACTAAGAATGAACAACACTTCTCCAGCATTTATTAATCTTAGTTAATATTAATTAAAAATGTACTAATATATTATTAAAATCAAAGGTTGTATTAGTTAACATTAGTTAATGCACTGTGAACTAACAATGAACAGCTGTATTTTTAATTAACTAACATTAACAAATATTAACTAAAATAGTAACAAATGTATTGATCATGGTTAGTTCATGTTAGTTAATACATTAACTAATGTTAACTAATGAACCTATGAAGTGTTACCATAAAACTCACCAGAATTATGGGAGTTACAAAAGAGATGCAAAACCCCCTGATACATAGAATTTAGAAAGAAAATGTGCTGATTTCTCATGAAAAGAACATCAAAAGTGAAACAAAAATGAGGCACGGTGATGTTTCCGTGAGATTCGTCCCATCGTTTCTGTCTCTATCAGTGTGTTAATCACAGTGGACGTGTCTCTCACACACACCTGAGCTGTTCCACATCAGTCAGACTGTGAAATTGTCAGCGCCACATAATAACCGTGATTTCAGTCAGATGGGCAAAAACCTGCCAATCAAACACTCGTGAGTCCTGACATATAAAGCGCTTCGGATCGTTCAAACGTAATCTGCCCCCAAACCCTGATTAGCAACACTGCAAGTGACTCTGTGATATTGGAGAAGAGAGAGGATTAGCGTCGAGTGAAGTGACAGGAGCATTGAGATGTGAGGACTAGACAGCAGGGTTAGGTGCCTTGTGGAGTCCAATTCAATACCCGAATGTCAACTGAACCGATTTAGCAAACGAGATGCAGAATCGTAATTAGCATTTACAGTTAGGGAAGTAGAATTAAAACCGAATTAATTCAAAGAAACTGCTGTTTTAATAATACATTTCATTTCTTAGTATGAATTACGTAAGGAATAATTGACGGCGGGCTGTTGAAATATTAAAATAATGCATGTGTGTGCACTATTTTTCTATAATTCGGATGGCCGGCGTCAATTATTCCGGCTTAACGGTTTCCACAGCTCAAAACATTGTTCAGATGATGTATTTCATGACTTTTGTCTTAAAACACTCTTGTGTGTAGGACTCATTTCTTACGCATCTCATTCCAAGCCTCTGTTGCTAATTCAAAGAGCTCGTTAACAGAGGCATGAGCCACCGATAGCAGACTAATGCAGTTAATAGAGAGAGCTAGAGATTAAAGGTGCTGTATGTAACTTTTTCACACTACTAAAATACATTAATACGTTTGTATTAGGGCTGTCAGTTAAACGCGTTATTAACGGCGTTAACGCAAACCCATTTTAACGGCGTTATTTTTTTTCCGCGCGATTAACGGTCTTTTTGGCCTAGCAAACTTTGTAGTTTTTTTCACATGCTTTTGCAACAGGACGCGGCGCGGCGCTATGTTGAAACCCATTCATTTCAATGGCTTGCGCCGCGCGAGGACGTTTTGTTGCTTCGTCGACCAAAGCGCAAGCGGATCTAGCGAGACCGGAAACAAAACAACAGGCACGCCACACACACTTGTTTGGGCTTGCGAGCCGGACAAATAGTTGGTTAACGTTGCGTTTTGAGTGGATGAAGAGCGCGAGACGCCGAAATGGATGCCAATAAGATTCTGAATTGAAAGTTTACTTTTAAAAAGTTGCCAAATGGTTCCATTGACGAGACCAAAGTGATCTGTGTGTTTTGTCGTTGTGAACTGAGCTATCATCATCACAGCACGTCCAGTCTGAAATACCACTTGATGATGGCCAAGCACACACACACACACACAGCTGATGCGAATCCTCCGCCCCCTCGTCAATATCAGGACCTCGTCAGTATTTCTTTCACCCTTTTATTGATGGACAGTGTTACATTGTGTGAGAGATTATTTGCTCCAAGTGAGAATGTTAGTGTGAAATTGAACACAGTATATGCCAGTGTTGTTTTCAATAAAAAACATTTGCACAAAGCAAGCCGATCCACTTTTCCATGTTGATAAGAGCATTAAAATGAGAAAAAAATAATGGGACAAAAAGAAATCAAGAGACATTTAGAATAGACAAAAATGTGCGATTAATCGCGAGTTAACTATGACATTAATGCGATTAATCGCGATTAAATATTTTAATCGTTTGACAGCACTAGTTTGCATATATTGAGGAAACATGCTATTGCTAAGTTCACATACTCATTTATCTGAAAAACACTTCTAGAGCCAGTTATTTTACTTTGAAATGTGCGTTTCCAGGCTGGAATGTTTGTTTTTGTTTTGGTCTGTGATACTGCATGTTGACAATTTTCATTGTCCAGTGCGGTCGTTCCTGTTGTGTGTGCTCAAACTGGCGTGTGAGCGCAGTCGAGTCTGAAGAGGCGGGAGAAACCACGATCTCTGATATTTTGTATTTGGACTGCAGTACCACTAGTTGTCATTCTTACAGACTGCTCATTTAAGGTGTGTGTGAATTACCTGAGTCTGAGTGTCTCTCAACAGTGTTCGGCAGCACTAATAGTGAAACTGTAAGTTTATCGGCTTCAAGAACAGCACCATTATTCCCTCGCTAGTGAGAAATGTCATGTAGCTTTTAGGTTTTAAAACTATTTTGCTGATAAAATCGTCAGAGCACTGCTGACAACACGTTTCTGTGCGAGTGTGTGTGTGTGTGTTTGAGCGGGAGAAAGAGAGTATGTGCTTTCCGTACATAATAAAATGTCATTTTGTGGCAAAAACATGGAAATAATTTGCTGTTTTTATCCTATTGTTTACTATATTTATTTGCTTGGTCAGTGACATTGTGGGGTTTGGTTCTTTTGCTGTTGTAATCAGACCTTTGATATAACTGAAATCATCTGGCGAAGTGATATGTAAATGTAATGTGGTCAAGACCTGCTGGAACTACTTTAGCCCTGAAAATAATTGCACACCTTAGAACCTTCGTCAACCAATCAGACTCAAGCATTCAACAGCCCCGTAGTATAACCATAAACATGTCATCACTTACACAACATATGGGCAATAATCAATGCTTGCGATTCCAAACTCTGATATTCATAACGCCTGACATTTTTATGGTTGTGTTGGACTAATGTCATTCCTCTTTTGTGTGACTGTTTAATTCCTCCAGTAAATTCCTCTTCCAGTCGTTCCGATTCAGTTTCAACTCATGAATTGACTCAACTCTTCAAGTCTGAATTTTTCCCGATCCTGCTAGACAGACATCATGAATATCTTCACGTTTAACCTCTGCAGACCCTAAAGGAAGTCCACTAGTGTCACATGACAAACGACTCGTGCTTTCTCACAAACCCCTACAGAATGAAGACCTGAGGGGGGTCGGCTGTGTGTGTGTGTGTGTGTGTGTGTGTGTGTGTGCACTGAGGTAAAGCTGTTATCCCACTCTAACACTCCATTAGCTCATTGATCAGTGTAAAAGCAAGAGGGAGAGTGACAACGTGATCCATCAGAGTGAAACACGCACACACACACACACACACACCCACACACAAAACGACACTGTACTCGTCGTTCGCAATTGACCGATTTCTGTAAGCCTGGTGCATTGGCTCTTAAAAAGACGGTTCACTCAGAAAACCAAACACTGTTATCATCAACTCACCTTTATGTCACACAAAACGTGTCATTTCTGTGCAAGTTATTTTTCCATAGAATGAAAGTGGATGTAAAAGCCAAAAGCGCTACCAAAATTTGAGTCTATTCCTCACATAAAGCTATCATATGACTTTTATATATATATACACTCACCTAAAGGATTACTAGGAACACCTGTTCAATTTCTCATTAATGCAATTATCTAATCAACCAATCACATGGCAGTTGCTTCAATGCATTTAGGGGTGTGGTCCTGGTCAAGACAATCTCCTGAACTCCAAACTGAATGTCAGAATGGGAAAGAAAGGTGATTTAAGCAATTTTGAGCGTGGCATGGTTGTTGGTGCCAGACGGGCCGGTCTGAGTATTTCACAATCTGCTCAGTTACTGGGATTTTCACGCACAACCATTTCTAGGGTTTACAAAGAATGGTGTGAAAAGGGAAAAACATCCAGTATGCGGCAGTCCTGTGGGCGAAAATGCCTTGTTGATGCTAGAGGTCAGAGGAGAATGGGCCGACTGATTCAAGCTGATAGAAGAGCAACTTTGACTGAAATAACCACTCGTTACAACCGAGGTATGCAGCAAAGCATTTGTGAAGCCGCAACACACACAACCTTGAGGCGGATGGGCTACAACAGCAGAAGACCCCACCGGGTACCACTCATCTCCACTACAAATAGGAAAAAGAGGCTACAATTTGCAAGAGCTCACCAAAATTGGACAGTTGAAGACTGGAAAAATGTTGCCTGGTCTGATGAGTCTCGATTTCTGTTGAGACATTCAGATGGTAGAGTCAGAATTTGGCGTAAACAGAATGAGAACATGGATCCATCATGCCTTGTAACCACTGTGCAGGCTGGTGGTGGTGGTGTAATGGTGTGGGGGATGTTTTCTTGGCACACTTTAGGCCCCTTAGTGCCAATTGGGCATCGTTTAAATGCCACGGCCTACCTGAGCATTGTTTCTGACCATGTCCATCCCTTTATGGCCACCATGTACCCATCCTCTGATGGCTACTTCCAGCAGGATAATGCACCAAGTCACAAAGCTCGAATCATTTCAAATTGGTTTCTTGAACATGACAATGAGTTCACTGTACTAAAATGGCCCCCACAGTCACCAGATCTCAACCCAATAGAGCATCTTTGGGATGTGGTGGAACGGGAGCTTCGTGCCCTGGATGTGCATCCCACAAATCTCCATCAACTGCAAGATGCTATCCTATCAATATGGGCCAACATTTCTAAAGAATGCTTTCAGCACCTTGTTGAATCAATGCCACGTAGAGTTAAGGCAGTTCTGAAGGCGAAAGGTGGTCAAACACAGTATTAGTATGGTGTTCCTAATAATCTTTTAGGTGAGTGTATATATATATATATATATAAAACAGTGACACCACTCTCTGTTTCCTCAGTCTAAAGATCGTATTTCATTCGTCTATTATCTGCTTTCTTTAGAACGTCTTGTTGTTTTTCCACTAAGCTGCACCCCCTGATCACTGAAAAAACAGTTAAAACCACACAAATCTGGGTTTGGGTCTGAGTCAGAGTCACTGGATCAAGCATGAAGCTTTTCCTCTCAAAGCCAGCCACGGGAAAACACACCGTCGCGCAGAACAGCAGTCCATAAGATTTACACTATATATATATATATATAGTGTAAATCTTATGGACTGCTGTTCTGCGCAACGGTGTGTTTTCCCGTGTGCTGTGATTGACAGGGTTTTATCCACACCGAGTCTGGCTTTGAGAGGAAAAGCTTCATGCTTGATCCAGTGACTCTGACTCAGACCCAAACCCAGATTTGTGTGGTTTTAGCTGTTTTTTCAGTGATCAGGGGGTGCAGCTTAGTGGAAAAACAACAAGACGTTCTAAAGAAAGCAGATAATAGACGAATGAAATACGATCTTTAGACTGAGGAAACAGAGAGTGGTGTCAGTCGCTATATTCATGTTATACAAGTTATGAACAAACGTTCTTCTAGTAATGTTAATATAATGTTCGTTCAGAGTTATTTGGTCTTTAATACTGTTCTCAAAACGTTAGCTCTACTTAAACATCGTTTATGGTATTTTTTTTTATTATTATTTTTTTTTTTTGCAAAGGCATTAATTACAAATTTAGTCGTTCAAGTACATAGGTAGGGATGGATGCAGAAAGTTTAGACGAGTTTGTCTATATTGGTTTATGGTACTTTTTATTTCTGAAAAAGTGTTAATTAGATGTTCGTCTAATATTTTTTAAATGTTACTACTTGTTTTAGAACGTTCAGATTCAAAAGTAACGTTCCCATAATGTTTGAAGAATGATAAAATGGAATGTTCCCTTAAAATAACCAACATTCTGACATTCCAAAAAAACTGCCATTCCGTTTTCATAACTTCATGGGAACGTTAGCTCAGAGTAAAGTAACGTTCCCATAATGTTTAAAGATAAAATGGAATGTTCCCTTAACTTTTGTATAACCAAGAATATTTTTTTTAAACATGAGAAAAAAAACTGGACATTTAATAAATTCAGAGAACATTCATAAATACTTTTTTCACAACTTAATGGGAACGTTAGCAAAACGTTCTTAAAATATTTTGTTAGCTGGGTCTGTACTCAAAGCAAACACACTGGTAATTAGTTAGCTATATTATATTATATTCTGCTGTTAACACAAGAAAGAAACTGTCAACAGGTCATCTTTTAGAGAACCAGAAAATTGACAGCGCATATCACAACATCGTGCGTCTGTGAAGCTCTGCTTGCATTCAGCTGCTTTATTTAGTGACAATTATAAGTTTAGGAAGCACAGACGTGCTGCGAGCAGCTGTGAGATTTACTGGGCTGAAATTCATTTTGGTGTGAATCTATAAACATGATATAAATATGAAATAACCATATCATAGTCAGACAGACAAGCAGACGGGCAGTGAGAGCCACAGGACAGCTGCTTTAACATGAATCAAACCAAGATTTAATAATTCCATTCTCTGTGAATTACTAAAATTACAGTTTATTCTTCCTCGGACAACTGATATCATCCCATTACACCGCTCAACTCAAGTGTTTGAGTGCGAAACTCGCCTTTATGATGCTAGCATGTTGGTGGTGATTACAAGGATGTTGCTTTGTGATTGCTAAAGTGTTCTAGTTGGTTGCTAGGGCATTGTTATGTGGTTGCTAAGGTGTTCTAGGCAGTTGCTAGGTGGTCGGGCAGGATAATAATAATGGTGTATAGATTCTGATCACTTAGTAAAGTACCAGCACAGCTCTCCTCAACAAGACGATTTGAGGATTCATTCATGTCTGGAGAACACACACACGGCGCACAGCCGCACACACTTACGGTTAAGAGTGTGTTCAAATCCCTGACCCGAATGCAGCACGCGGGCACCACTAATGAATCTGGACGAGATTCCCTTGTTTTGCTGCACTGTTAATGCTACAGGTCAAAGCGTTACTGAGGCATCTGATCTCAGTAAACACAAGCCACCAGACACAAATCAAACAAGCAGATTCATGAGAGAAACCCACGCAGAGCGACACTAAGCCTGGAGACTTACACACACTCAGACAGATGGAAGTGCCCCGGATAAAGCCGCCGGGTCTCCGATAAACCTGCCAGGCACCTGTAATCCCAAATCACTTTCACACACACACACACACACAGAGCTCATAGCAAAACCCTCTCAAATGGAAAATAAATGGGATGTGTTGCAAATCGACTTTTTGACATTCGTGTCTTTCCATGAATTTCACTCCAGAGAAAAGTTAAGCGCAGGGGACGGAGTATTAGCACAAACATCTTTCAGAATATTTCAGAAAGCACAGCATCACCAAAGATGATCCGCCTCACCTCGATCAACCCCTGAAACACACACACAGGACGTGTTCCAACTTACTGTACACTTTAATGATTGTTTTTTGTTTGCAATATGGAGCATAGAATTGCCGTATTTATAGCTATAGGACAGAAAGTGTTAAAGGATTAGTTCACTTCAGAATTAAAATTTCCTGATAATTTACTCGCACCCACGTCATCCAAGATGTCCATGTCTTTCTTTCTTCAGTCGAAAAGAAATTAAGGTTTTTGAGGAAAACATTCCAGGATTTTCCTCCATATAGTGACTTCAATGGGGTCCAACGGGTCGAAGGTCCAAATTGCAGATTCAAAGTCTCGACACTCGTGACCTTTCAACGTGATGACGTAATGTGTGGCGCATTGCAGAGCTAGTGCAAGACTAGCATTTGTGGTTAAAAAGTACATTTTACATTTATTCATTTTAGCTGACGCTTTTTTCCAAAGCGACTTACAATTGCTATATATGTCAGAGGTCGCACGCCTCTGGAGCAACTAGGGGTTAAGTGTCTTGCTCAGGGACACATTGTTGTCTCAAAGTGGATTCGAACCCGGGTCTATCACACCAAAGGCATGTGTCTTATCCACTGCACCATCACCACCCCCCCCCAAATGTTTGTTTGTTTTTTAAGAAAATGAGCGCTGGATTGTCTAGATAAGACTCTTATTTGTCGGCTGGATCGTGTCGAGACTTTGAAGCTGCACTGAAACTCACATCTGGACCTTCGACCCGTTGGACCCCATTGAAGTCACTATATGGAGAAAATCCTGGAATGTTTTCCTCAAAAACCTTCATTTCTATTCGACTGAAGAAAGAAAGACATGAACATCTTGGATGACGTGAGGGTGAGTAACTGTACGTACACACCGCCGCCGACTTGAGCTGTGTGAAGCTCTGGCCGCCCCGTTCGATCATGGGAGAAGAGAAGTGTCACAACATGAAATGTAAACAGAAAAAACACAATACATTGACACTAGAAACCTTTTATAATGACAGCATTTTTATAACCGTTTTGGTCACATTTGGTCGAAAAAAAAAGGAAAATCTAGTGCAATTGGTCAAATCAATGTTACCGTGAGCAAATGAACTGCATTCCCGCTTAAAACGAGCGTTCGTAAATATTTCCAATAAAAGTTGCGCTCATCCTCAAATGTGTATCACTGGATCATTATGGATCATTGCGAAGTTGTCGTGTTTGGTGCTGCTGTATTGTATTTTCTCGGAACTAATGTTTTGGTAGGAACGAAAGTTTACATTGTATGTTTCTACGGAGTCAGCCAGCGCGAAGGACGTCTATATTCCGATTGGTTGCTGGCGTTTTGCCGCTGAACCGCATCATAGCTCATTACCATAAAGTTGAGGTACTTTCAACTTTCTGATTGACGCTCTGGTCGCTCAAAACGACCAGAACTTTGTAAGCTCAAGTCGGGGGCGGTGTGTGTACGTACAGTAAACGATCAGGAAACTACTCCTTTAAATAAACGTATTACATCTAAACCAACAACATGTTCATTAGAACCAATACCCACTACATCTGCTCGACTGTGCTCAGTCCTGCAAAAGATGATGTCTATGAGTTTGGATTCAGGCCCCATCATAGCACAGAAACTGGGCTTGTTAAAATTACAAATGACTTAGCTTCAGACCAGGGCTGCATCTCAATACTAGTTTTACTTGATCTTAGTGCTGTGTTCGACACTATAGATCACTACACACTATAGATCATAAAATAATCTTAGATCGAATACAAAACTACACTGGTTTTCAGGGACAAGCATTAAGGTTGTTTAGATCGCACCTATCAGACAGCCACCATTTTGTTTATTTAAATGGGGAATTATCCAATTGAACATCAGTAAATTATGGAGTGCACCAAGGCTCTGTTTTAGGCCCGCTGCTATTTTCAATATACATGCTGCCACTTGGTAATATTATTAGAAAACATGGAATTAGTTTCGACTTTAATGAATAAAATGATACTCAGTTATATATTTAATGACGATATGTATTGTGAAAAGCGCTATACAATAAATGTGAATTGAATATGCTGAGAGAATACTATGATTTAGAACAATGCATGCTGCTTCACATGATATATTTTAAAAACAACAGGAAGTACTTTTGTTTTTCACCTACTGACGCCAACACAATGAAAACTTCTCTTTGACTTAAATAACATCCTTTAGCAGTGAAATCTTTACCATCTCCGTATCTCAAACGTTACATATTGGATTGTCTTGTGAGTTTTTCTCGGGCTGATGACAGATGGTGCATTTGGAAGCAGGTGCGTGAACAAAGCAATTACATCCAAAATAGAGCAACGGCTTCATCATTAACACCCCCACCCACATCCCCTCACCTCTTCATCCTTAAAACACAGACTCTTTCAGGGCATTTTAAAGTTTTATCCTGATTATGTAAAATGATTCATGCCCATCCCTGTGGTGTTTATTAGTTAATAGAGAACAAAGCGAGAAGTAAACTTGCAAACACAAGGCAAATTTACTCGAACTTTGAGAACACGCACACCTGCACTAGATCAGTATTTACACCTGTTTTAGGTCAAAATTACACCTGTCTGATCAGTGTTGACTTTAGTGTTTCATGTGCTAGAGAACACAGACATGTCACAATATTTGATGCATTTATCATTATTTTGCACTGCTATATTGGTGCTGCTATTGTTTTAAACAGCTGGCATGATGATCCAGTGGTGTCGATGGCACAGCGCCCTCTGCAGGCGTAATAAATCCCCAATGGCAGCAGAAAGAATCGCCTGTCCATTTTTAACATACTCTATATCCATAGCAACGCTGAAGGCAAGGGTTTTAAGACTAAACCCTGAGGCCTCTCAGACAGTTTTCTTAAATCAAGCAGAAACAGTCGGCCTAAGACCGACCGTTCATTACAAACCCCACAATCTATGAAGAAAAAAGTACGAAAAAACACAATTTCTGAAATTCAAATGAAAAATGCAGTCCTTATCAATGTTTATTGAGCTTGTCAGGCTGTTTCCAACAGCTCTGATCTGCCTCTTGCCTACACACACACACACACACACAGGTTTCCATGTTTTATGAGGATTTCCCATAGACATAATTAATTTTTTACTGTCCAAAAGAATGTCATGAGGTCAAAATTAACTGGTATTACTATCCTTGTGGGGAGATTTGCTGGGAGAATACCAGGAACACACACACACACACACACACACACACACAAACACCTCCAGACGTCAGAGCTCGCCTTACCCGTATTTTTATGTTTGATTGCACTCAGAAACATTGTAAGAGTTTCTCTCACAGGCCTCGGTAGAATTTTATTAAGCTCAACTAGCAATTCAACGATCTCAATAATACCAACAAACCCCCCGAAAAACATCAGTATGGCATTACATTTACATAATGTCATAAATACCTTGAAATGCAATGTAAGTCGCTTTGGTTAAAAGCGTCTGCTACATGCATAAATGTAAATAATACTTGGAGAACGCTATCTGTGCACAAAACATTGTATTACCATATATGATAACTCTCCAAAAATGTATATGTTAATGTATTTGGTATAGATCTGCTATGACATACTGCTTCAGCACAAATAGCACATATAGAAATACCCGCAGCAAGTTTTTCTTAAACATATACATGCATGTGTGTATTTATAATTATACACATTACACACACATATAAACACAAACTTTTATTTTGGATGCTATTAATCGTTGCACAGCCCTAATATATATATATATAAACAACATTACCACGGTGCATGTCCAAAAACCATGGTAGTGGTTTCATTTGGTAAGTTTTATATCCTGCTAGTGTTTGGGATGGTGGACTCTCACAGTCAGCTATATATTAACGGAGGAGTTGCGTTATTTTTGGTCAGCACTTGGAGAAAGTGTGAAGAAGAAAGCGAGCGACATAAAGGGAGAGAAAGAGTGGGTGGGCTCTTTAAAGCACATCCCTCTCCGTGGGGCAGCGGGCTTTGAACGCGCGCACAAACACACTCGCAGTGAAGCCGAGGTCATTGTTTTTATCCCACAGCAGGTTCTTCTAACTTCAGCTCCATATCAGAAGTCTAAAAACGGAGAGATTGAGAGAGAGGTGTGCAGAGAAAACAGGCGTAACCGTGGGAGGCTCTGATGACCCGAACTCCCGGCCACCGCGATTCATCTCGTGTGCTTAAAGGGGTCGTTCACCCAAAAATGAAAATGATGTCATTAATGACTCGCCCTCATGTCGCTGTAAGACCTCCGTTCATCTTCGGGACACAGTTTAAGATATTTTAGATTTAGTCCGAGAGCTTTCTGTCCTTCCATTGTAAATGTATGTACGGTATACTGTCCTTGTCCAGAAAGGAGATAAAGACATCATCAAAGTAGTCCATGTGACATCAGTGGGTTAGTTAGAGTGTGTTGAAGCATCGAAAATACATTTTGGTCCAAAAATAACAAAAACTAGGACTTTATTCAGCATTGTATTGTGTTCCGGTTCTGTTGTGGATCCGCGTTCAGTGCCGCTGCTGACGTAAGACGCTGCTGACGTGTGTCTGGTGTGTGTGTGTGTGTGTGTGTGTGTGTGTGTGTGTGTGTGTGACGTAAGACGCTGCTGACGTGTGTCTGGTGTGTCTGGTGTGTGTGTGTGTTCTGGTTCTGTTGTGGATCCGCGTTCAGTGCCGCCGCTGACGTGTGTCTGGTGTGTGTGTGTGTGTGTGTGTGTGACGTAAGACGCTGCTGACGTGTGTCTGGTGTGTGTGTGTGTGTGTGTGTTCTGGTTCTGTTGTGGATCCGCGTTCAGTGCCGCTGCTGACGTAAGACGCTGCTGACGTGTGTCTGGTGTGTGTGTGTGTGTGTGTGTTCTGGTTCTGTTGTGGATCCGCGTTCAGTGCCGTCGCTGATGTAAGACGCTGCTGACGTGTGTCTGGTGTGTGTGTGTGTGTGTGTGTATTCGGGTTCTGTTGTGGATCCGCGTTCAGCGTCTTCCGTCAGCGGCGGCACTGAACGCGGATCCACAACAGAACCGGAATACACACACACACACACACACACACACACACACCAGACACACGTCAGCAGCGTCTTACGTCAGCGGCGGCACTGAACGCGGATCCACAACAGAACCAGAACACACACTCACACACACACACACACACACACACCAGACACACGTCAGCGGCGGCACTGAACGCGGATCCACAACAGAACCCGAATACACACACACACACACACACACACACACACACACCAGACACACCAGACACACGTCAGCAGCGTCTTACGTCAGCGGCGGCACTGAACGCGGATCCACAACAGAACCAGAACACACACACACACACACACACACACACACACACACACACACACACCAGACACACGTCAGCAGCGGCACTGAACGCGGATCCACAACAGAACCGGAACACAATACAATGCTGAATAAAGTCCTAGTTTTTGTTATTTTTGGACCAAAATGTATTTTCGATCCTTCAAAACATTCTAAGTAACCCACTGATGTCACATGGACTACTTTGATGATGTCTTTATTTCCTTTCTGGACAAGGACAGTATACCGTACATACATTTACAATGGAGGGACAGAAAGCTCTCGGACTAAATCTAAAATATCTTAAACTGTGTCCCGAAGATGAACGGAGGTCTTACAGCGACATGAGGGAGAGTCATTAATGACATAATTTTCATTTTTGGGTGAACTAACCCTTTAAGGGAAAATAACACTTAAGGTGCTTTATGCAAAGCACTGAGCTTTATTTATAGACCTGCGTTTGTTTGTGAACGACTACAGTCGTGTGTTGTATGTGGACGTGTCCCCGATAATCCTTCCTAAAACCCTTCTCTTCCTCGGTTGACAAACTCCGGCGTCTGTCTCGTCTGTTTGGGGAGATATCAGCCAAGACAGCTCGACTTTAATCCCGATCTTATAATCTTTCAGATTAGTGATACCATCCGTCTCACCACTTTTTAAACCCGCTCATTAATAGCCACGTGAAGACCTGTTTTAAAGAGACCCAAACATGTTCTGTCATCATGTACTCGTGTCCTTCCAAACCTGACTTTCAATCTTCTGTCGAAGAAATGGAGAATATTTACAATGAAGCAAAATGAGAGTATAGTCCATACGACTCATGCACTACATGCACACATCGTTCGCAATCACTTTGTGGAAATAGAAGTAATTATTTGCTAAAATCAATGCTAATGTTCTGGTCCTTTAATCTTGTAGGACTTCAAAAGACTTGGAATATGGATAGAACAAGGTTTTCAATCTTTTATATGCCACAGATCCCCATATATGATCATCCTCAAGCGAGGGACCTGCATCCTAAAGTTTAAAAGGTGAAAAAATAATATTATAAATGTGTGAGACATAATTGGGAAAATATTTAGTTTCTATAAAATTATTACATTATTTATAATTTATTTATTTTAATATAACTTTTTTAAATTAATTAAAATATTTATTTTAGTATAATTCATCATTTAATTGTAAAAAAAAAAAAAAAAAAATTAAATATACATTATTTATTTTTATGTTTTTTTTTCTCATTTATTAATTTCTTTATTTGTTACCACTGTTTTTATCCTCTTTTTCCTATGGTTTTCAATCTTTTATATGCCACAGATCCCCATTTTTGATTATCCTCATGCGAGGGACCCCCCTCCTCAAGTTTAAAGGGTGAAAAAATAATATTATAAATGTGTGAGACATAATTGGGAAAATATTTAGTTTCTATACAATTTTATTATTTATCTATTCTAATCTAACTTTTAAAAAATTAATTAAATATATTCATTTTAGTATAATTTATAATTTATTTGTATTTTTTTTTTTTTATCAAAATTTTCATTATTTATTTTAATGGTTTTTTGTTCTCATTCATAATTTTTTTAATTTGTTACGACTGTTTTTATCCTCTTTTTCCTATGTTTTTCAATCTTTTATATGCCACAGATCCCCATTTTTGATTATCCTCAAGCGAGGGACCCCCCTCCTCAAGTTTAAAGGGTGAAAAAATAATATTATAAATGTGTGAGACATAATTGGGAAAATATTTAGTTAATATTATTTATTCTAATATAACTTTTTTTAATTAATTAAATATTTATTTTAGTATAATTTATCATTTATTTAAAAAAATATATATATATATTTTTTAATCAAAATTTTCATTATTTTAGGTTTTTTGTTCTCATTTATTAATTTTTTTATTTGTTACCACTGTTTTTTATCCTCTTTTTCCTATGGTTTTCAATCTTTTATATGCCACAGATCCCCATTTTTGATTATCCTCATGCGAGGGACCCCCCTCCTCAAGTTTAAAAAAATAACATTATAAATGTGTGAGATATAATTGGGAAAATATTTAGTTTCTATACAATTTTTATTATTTATCTATTCTCTAATCTAACTTAAATATATTTAATAATTTTTTTAAAGTTACATTAGAGAATAGATAAATAATAAAAATTGTATAGAAACTAAATATTTTCCCAATTATATCTCACACATTTATAATGTTATTTTTTTAAACTTGAGGAGGGGGGTCCCTCGCATGAGGATAATAAAAAATGGGGATCTGTGGCATATAAAAGATTGAAAACCATAGGTAAAAGAGGATAAAAAACAGTGGTAACAAATAAAAAAATTAATAAATGAGAACAAAAAACCTAAAATAATGAAAATTTTGATTAAAAAATATATATATATATTTTTTTAAATAAATGATAAATTATACTAAAATAAATATTTAATTAATTAAAAAAAGTTATATTAGAATAAATAATATTAACTAAATATTTTCCCAATTATGTCTCACACATTTATAATATTATTTTTTCACCCTTTAAACTTGAGGAGGGGGGTCCCTCGCTTGAGGATAATCAAAAATGGGGATCTGTGGCATATAAAAGATTGAAAAACATAGGAAAAAGAGGATAAAAACAGTCATAACAAATTAAAAAATTAATAAATGAGAAAAAAACATTAAAATAAATAATGAAAATTGATTAAAACAAATACATAATTAAAATATATAAATAAATAAAATCGATTGAAATAAATAAATTATATTAAAATAAATATATTTAATAATTTTTTTAATTTTAATATTATTTATTTATTTCAATCGATTTTATTTATTTATATATTTTAATTATGTATTTGTTTTAATCAAAATTTTCATTATTTATTTTAGATCACTTTATTTTAATGTTTTTTATCATTGAATATATATATATTTTTTAACATTTTTACCACTATTTTTCTCCTCATTTTCCCCTCTCTTGCATCCCTGGACCCCAGTTTTGAATACAAGTCCTACTGATCCTAAATGTTTATTCTAATTTAATAATCTTGCAGCTTGACGGCCCCTTTGAACTGTAGCAGAGCAACTCCAAACATCGCAGACACGAGGGCGAGGTAATGACGACAGAAACTTGGCCGACCTCTTCCTTCAGCCACAATCGATCCATCATAACGTGTTTACGCACTCCAGGTATTGATGATATAAAAGCGCATTAGATCAGCAGCACACAAACTGATTGGGTATAATCCATAATTTCCCAGGAGTGTTGGCCGGACCCTTATCTCATGTGCTCGGCTCTTTAATTGGGTGTCTGACGCTGACAGGCGTAATGACTCGAGGGCCTCGGAGAGGTTTGTGCGAAAAGAAAGAGACAATAAAAAATAAACGTGGGCCGTAACATTAGAGCATCGTGTCTATTATTATCGGTGTTCACTACAGGCTCTTAAGATTAGATGTCCATTACGCTCCCACCCGACGAGCTCTAAAGCCCAGAGTGAGTGTGTGTGAGTCAGCCGGGCCAGAACACCCCTATTAAACACTTATTCTGGCCCACTGCGTCGGCCATTAGTGTTCGGAAACCTATTAGCGCCGAGATTACGGACGCCGCACACATCGCTCTGCACCCCCCCCCCCCCCCCCCCCATGATCATAATGATCTCATGTACACCCACACACAGTCTGATTTATAGATTTTAATATTCTTTCTATTCCTTATCTAAATCCGTTTTATTTCTTTATATTTTTTATCATTTTAATCAAATTTTTCATCGTTCCTTTATTTTTTATCAATTTCATTTGTATTTTTAACTATTTATTTTCATAAAATTTGTCATTTTTATTCATATTCTTTATTTTATTATTCATTTATTTAAATCCAAGTTATTTATTTATTTACATCTAACTTTTGTTATTTATAATCCATTTCTTTCTTTCTTTTAATCTTTTTCATTTATTTTGTTTAATATTATTTATTTATTTATTTTACATAAAATGTAGAATATAAGTATTCAAATGTAATTGTCTTTTTGGAGCTTGATTACTCACACCAGTGTTATTTTACTTTTAAATGAGCTATTATTATGTATATTTTAAGTTTTTATGTTTTAGTTTAATTTTTTTTAATTTTGTTTTGTGCTTTTCTCATTTTATTAGTTTTTTGTTTGTATTTTAAATACAGCTATTAAAGTTTAATTAAATTTTTTTATTTCAGTTTTAGTTTTTATTTCCAGTAAATAATTGTAGTGCTTCAACAAGTTTGTCAATATATTATTTTATTTCAGCTTTTTTTTCCAGCTAACAGAAATGTGTTTAATAACTTTAGTTCTAATGAAAGGATAATAACCCTGGCTCATTATCAGCAGCTTTCATAGAACAGATTGTTTCAACTAACTAGAAGCGCCAACAACCTTTAAAATGAATCAAACATCGACATCTGGAATACAATCCCGAGACACTTCAGGTCAGTTTTGTTCTCAAACACATCCAACATCTCACCTAAACAAATGAAAGTTTTTCCACATCTGACGTTTCACAGAGAAAATGAAAACATTCTCTTTGTTATTGACTCGCGCCGCAAATCAATAGCATTTTCTCTTGGTCTCGTGGGCTTTCGTTCCTGAAACGGCCTCTCCGTCTCCATCACTGTGATTAACAACATCAAACCATCTTTAATAATTCAATTTGGAACAAACTTTCCATCTCCCTCTCCAGCTGTTAACAGGCACACACACACACACACACACACACACACTATCGATCTGACGCAGCCCATAGTGTGTTATTATTAGTAAGTGCTGTTTAGCTGATAGTGAAACACTGTTAAAACTGTTTTCATGGGTAATTTTTTAAGTTAGTCTCTTTTAAACCCATAAAAAAAGCCCATTTTTTCAATGTTCATCATTCTTTAGTGTGTAATGTTGCTGTTTGAGCATGAAAAAGGGAGTTATTCTCCATATAACGCCTCCATTGTAGTCTTGAGTTTCTTCCGGGAACGAACATGTCATAATATTCATCATTATAATAATTAATACGCAGAATAAAGGGGCGGGGCCTGGTTGAGTTAGTTAGTAGTGTGTTAAACTGGTGGTTATGGAAAGGGGCGGGACATTTCCCAAACACACTCGAAGCGCTCGACCAATCACAACACACTGATCCAGCCGACCAATCAGAGCACAGTGTGCTTTTCAGAAGGAGGGGCTTCATAGAGACAGGAAGTAAACAGAGCGTTACTGACAGACTGGGAAGAGAGGAGCCGCAACAATGGAGAATATGAGGAAAATAATCAACATTCAAGCAGGAAAACCTGTTCTAGTAGAGAAACAACAACATGAAGACTTTGTAAAAGGACCTCATCAATTGTTTCTCACAGACAGCACTGAGATTATCATGCGTCTCAAGATTAATGTTTATATTAACGTTTCAAACAGTGATGGTTCTGGCCTTTTACTTTCGGATCATTTTCTCCTGGTATGTGTTTTTTATAGCAAAATTGATGCGTGTTCATTAACAGCCATTGAGTCACTCAATCTGTCAATCACTCCACATACCTCACTGCTTCTTTTCTTTCAGTCTCGGGTGACTTCATACTGAGAGACAATCATCTCACTTCATTAGACAAACACAAACAACCCAGCACTCCCGCAGGGATTGGGAAGGAGTCGCAGACAAACAGAGAGAAAGAAAGACGAATGCAGTGCAACCCCGCATCTGATCATGTCCAGAGATCAATAATCACCCACTCCCAATGCTTACGACACTTTGTACTTTACAACAGGGTGAGCCAATCGCATGGTGCATGCTGGGAAAAGCAGTTTCACGGATTAACTGATCATTATTTTCGGTCATTCTATCGCTCTCGGGGGAGAAAACAGCCAATCAGAGGCTTGCAGAGCACTATTAAAACACATAACGGCTTTCAGCATAACAGAAAAATGGACGATTGGGTCTAAATGACCCGCAAACAGCATTAGTTCTGCTGGACCCGCATCATCTATCGGTCAAACTATCAATCTGAACGATCTCTGATAACAGGGAACTTGATGAGCATTGGGATGATTGCCTTTGATTACCAAGATAAACTCAAAAACGCTTGTTTAAAAGTTCATTTACAAGAACGATAACTATATTAGCATCCAGAACAATCGACAATACCGTGTTTATTATAAACGCGCTGCAGTTTTGTCGTCTGCCGCTTTAAATGCTCGATTCTGATTGGCTGTCAGTGTTTTTAGTGTTAATCATATGGGGGGGGGGGGAAACTTTCTGAAAGTGATTCCAATGATGTTGTGTCGTTATAGTTGTGATGTGGACTCTCATAGAGTTATAATTATTAAAACTTCATAGTTATAGTACTTGGTGTGAACAGGTCTAAACTTTTTCTACAATTTTACAACAATCACAGGATTTCCCCAAGTTGATGAAAAGCTCATAATTAATTAAATCACAAAAAAATGAAGAATCACAATACATAGATCAAAGGGAAATTGTCCAAAAGAAATTAATACTTTATATAAAAATATAAAAAATACACTTTTATTCAGCAAGGACGCATTAAATTGATCAAAAGACTTTTTATAATGTAAGATTTATATTTCTTAGGGTTATTTAACTAAGTTAGTCTAACCCTAACTTTAGTTCATCAAAGAATCCTGATTTAAATATGAAGCGGCACGACTGTGTTCAACACTGATAATAATCATAAATGTTTCTTGAGCATCAGATCCTCATATTAGAGTGATTTCTGAAGGATCATGTGACACTGAAGACTGGAGTAATGATGCTGAAAATTCAGCTTTGATCACAGGAATAAATTACACTTTACTGTATATTCACATAGAAAACAGATGATTTAAATTCTAATAATATTTCACTATTTTTACTGTATTTTTGATCAAATAAATGCAGCCTTGATGAGCAGAAGAGACTGAGGTCAAAATACTCAAAAATACTTTATACTCAAAACTAAGAATAAAACTTGTTTCGTAACACAGCCAGTTACATCATCATTCGGTCAATCGAGTCAATGGAATCAGAAAGCGGTCCGTTTATTCCCCACCCGAGCACCAGGGATCATCGAGTGTGTGTGTGTGTGTGTGTTTCTATGGAACACCCTTCTGAGAATCTGAACTCTCTCTCTGTGTGTGTGTGTGTGTGTGTGTGTGTGTGTGTGTGTGTGTGTGTGTGTGTTTCCATGGAACACCCTTCTGAGAATCTGAGCTGTCTCTGTGTGTGTGTGTGTGTGTGTGTGTGTTCCTAACACAAGCAGGGCTGTTATTCTCCGTCGGCCTCCTGCACCTTAGCGACCCAGCGTTGGAGAAAGCGGCCTCAAGCTGCTCGAATGAAAAGAGGGAATCGAACAGAAGAGCGAGAAATTGTAAACCCCCCCCCCGCACCTCTACCCAGCATGCTTTTGTGCGCGGATGTGTATATAACCACCAGTTCCCACACAGCCAACCAGACTCACGGGAGATTAATCTCCACTGACAACGTCGGCTGATCCCAGAGCAGTTTCCCTATCTCTTTCATTAGCGCTCGCTATGTGCTGAACATAAAGATGTTTCAGGTTAAGCTCAAGCATCAACCGCATATTCTCATTACAAAATAAAATAATATTGACTAAAGGCACGTTCACAACAAGAACGATAACCATAAAGATAATTAGCGTTCACACAAACACACGATAACGCTGTTTATTATTCAGGTGGAAAGTCTCTTCACATCCTGATAGCAATCACTATGCTAAGCGGTCTAAATGTATATGTATATATATATCATCTGTGGAAGGTGAGGACCATAACCTAGGGTCACGTCCTGTCCTGGATGTTTTTTATAAAGTGATGAAAATGTCCTGGTTTTCAAAAAACTGCTGGGAAAGATCAGCTCTACAGCAAAATATAGATGGGCAAACAAGGAGGATGAGGAAGAAAAACAGGATAAAGAGGAAGAAAACTATATTCATTTTGTTAGTTCGTTTTTGTAAGTTTGTGAGAGCTATTTTTGTTCAATTTCTTTTAGTTATGTATTATATATATATTTATTTTTCTAATTCAGAAGAGACATTATTTTTGAAACCTGTCATAATAAAACATGTTGAGTAACCTCTGAGAAGCCTATCTGAATTTGTGTCTTGTAATATAACAATTTTCTATCCATACAGAGGAGGCATAGCCAACTTTAAATGTATTGAAATTAATAAGGCATCTTTGAGTAAACTTCGAGTATCATTTGAGTATCAGTTTCCCGGGCCGAGTGCCCTGGTTTTTGGTAATCAATATATGGTCACCCTACCATAACCAGCATGTTTACCATAGAACAACAATGAAAAAGCAGCGCAGCGACCACACTGTACATACACACTACATTCATATTATTCTAACTTGTATTGCTTTGTACTATACTAGTATGTTTGGAAGCAACCATTTATAATTAGTTTTTTGTTGTTGAATCAGAGAGTAAGAAACACCTCTGCTTATTTTCATCCGTATTTCTTGTGTCGAAACAAACACTGTATTGTCTTTCTTTTAGTATCTCTCTGATTGGAAAAACACCAATAAAAAGAGTTCAACTAAAAAGCGGTGAAATGGAAAAACCCGTTCTGTGAGCGAACGGCGGCATGAGTCACAACTTGGATTAAACCCGGGCTGAAAAAGAGAGACGGGTGGCTGTTCATCTGAACAGGACTCGTTCTGATCGGTTAGCCGATAACTATGGCAACAGCAGTGGCGTTGAGGCCCGATGCGCACAGCTCACACGGCACCCTGCTTATTCTCATTCCAGTCAGGAACGACCCACTTCACACACCACCCTGGGAAAAAACGGCCTCTCTAAAACACACACACACACACACAGATGCCCCATACATGGGAGTCTGAATGTAAACGATACACCCACACACACACACGACGTGCTTTCAAAAGAAGGCAACAGAAAACAGTGCACGTAAGCCGCTGAGATTTCCAGAGGTTTTCACCTGTCACTGTAGGAAAGGGAGGAGCATGAGATGTGTGTTGATAAGGAGGAAGGTAAAACACTCTTCGTTTAGCTCTGTATACTCTCTCTCTCTCTCCTGTCGTCCCAGAGGGGATGTACCGACACACAGATTTGGGCCGGACCGATAAAAAGGTGGACCACAGCAAACCCTGTTAAAATGCTTTTCCAAGGAAACACTTTGAAGTTTAAACAGGAAATGCACGCTTTCCTGAATAAGAATGTCATTTACTTCATCCCATCTGAGACACACATAAAAAATAAAAAATAAAAACCCGGAAAAACTTTGAAAGGTGAATCTCGTGGAACGTGTCATATTTCACACCAAAATCAAGAGGGGGAAAATAGATTATATTGTACGGAAGCGTGTTGCATTCACTTGAGGAAAAAAAATCTACTCTGTTTTTCTGAATTCATTATCTCAGAATTACGAGATAATTTTTCATGGAAAAAAGTTTTTGCTCTGTTTTTCTGAATTAATGACTTAATTAGTAATTAGTAACTCATTAATTCATAAAAACAGAGTGAAAAAATGTTTTTCAAGAAAAATGTATCTCATAATTCTAAGATAATTAACTCGTTAATTCAGAAAAACAGAGCAAAACTTTTTTTCCATGAAAAATTATCTTGTAATTTTGAGATAATGAACTCGTTAATTCAGAAAAACAGAGCAAAACTTTTTTTCATGAAAAAATATCTTGTAATTCTGAGATAATGAACTCGTTAATTCAGAAAAACAGAGCAAAAACTTTTTTTCATGAAAAAATATCTTGTAATTCTGAGATAATGAACTCGTTAATTCAGAAAAACAGTGCAAAAACTTTTTTTCATTAAAACATTTCTTGTAATTCTGAGATAATGAACTTGTTAATTCAGAAAAAGAGCAAAACTTTTTTTCATGAAAAAATATCTTGTAATTCTGAGATAATGAACTCGTTAATTCAGAAAAACAGAGCAAAAACTTTTTTTTCATTAAAACATTTCTTGTAATTCTGAGATAATGAACTCGTTAATTCAGAAAAACAGTGCAAAAACTTTTTTTCATTAAAACATTTCTTGTAATTCTGAGATAATGAACTCGTTAATTCAGAAAAAGAGCAAAACTTTTTTTCATGAAAAAATATCTTGTAATTCTGAGATAATGAACTCGTTAATTCAGAAAAACAGAGCAAAAACTTTTTTCCATGAAAAAATATCTTGTAATTCTGAGATAATGAACTCGTTAATTCAGAAAAACAGAGCAAAAACTTTTTTCCATGAAAAAATATCTTGTAATTTTGAGATAATGAACTCGTTAATTCAGAAAAACAGAGCAAAAACTTTTTTTCATGAAAAAATATCTTGTAATTCTGAGATAATGAACTCGTTAATTCAGAAAAACAGAGCAAAAACTTTTTTTTCATGAAAAAATATCTTGTAATTCTGAGATAATGAAATCGTTAATTCAGAAAAACAGTGCAAAAACTTTTTTTCATTAAAACATTTCTTGTAATTCTGAGATAATGAACTCGTTAATTCAGAAAAAGAGCAAAACTTTTTTTCATGAAAAAATATCTTGTAATTCTGAGATAATGAACTCGTTAATTCAGAAAAACAGAGCAAAAACTTTTTTCCATGAAAAAATATCTTGTAATTTTGAGATAATGAACTCGTTAATTCAGAAAAACAGCAAAAACTTTTTTTTCATTAAAACATTTCTTGTAATTTTGAGATAATGAACTCGTTAATTCAGAAAAACAGAGCAAAAACTTTTTTTTCATTAAAACATTTCTTGTAATTTTGAGATAATGAACTCGTTAATTCAGAAAAACAGAACAAAAACTTTTTTTCATTAAAACATTTCTTGTAATTTTGAGATAATGAACTCGTTAATTCAGAAAAACAGAGCAAAAACTTTTTTCCATGAAAAAATATCTTGTAATTTTGAGATAATGAACTCGTTAATTCAGAAAAACAGAGTAGATTTTTTTTCTTCAAGTGAATGCAATACGCTTCCGTAATATTGACATACATAAAAAAAAGGTGAATCTCGTGGAACGTGTCGTGGAAAATAGATTATATTTGATATATATAAGTGAAAGATAAAAAAAAAATTTTTTTACATCAATGACATTATGCCATTTTCATGCCAATTAATCATATTTCCGAATAATATGTTATTACTCTAATGCAAAAAAGTATATCACATATATTAAAAACAATATATAATATTATTTTAAATTAAAATATACAACATAATACAGTTTTTTACTGTAATACAAAAATACAATATTACAGTAATTAGATTAAAAAATGCCTTTTGTGGATTAGTATTTTTTGTAATTATTATTTCCAAATAATCTGTTATTATTATAATGCAAAAAGCATATTATA
>JARWKJ010000013.1:42135598-42220598 GCA_029959095.1 Rhinichthys osculus | reverse complement strand
AGAAATTGCTACTATGATCTGCACAAATGACTTAATGTTGTGGAGGTTGAACTAACTGTTGTGCAAATGTAAATAGTGATGTGAGAAATGCACCAAAGCGACTGAGAAAAACTGTAATACAGAATGTGTAACAGCTTATTGTAATGTAACTTTAAATGTGAACAAACCATATTAGAAATTACAGTTTGAACTTAATCTACTCTTTCTTTCTCGCATGTATTTCTAAGTGTTTGTCTTTTTGAGTTCCACATCTTATTAATGTAGCGTTTCAGAGCTCAGAAAACATGAGCTAATAGTTTTGCATAATTCAAAACAATGGCTGTAACGATAAATTGCTTAATTTTTTCCCTGTCTTAAGGTAATTTGCTTTTCATTGTAAACATGTTTCTGCTACCTGGATCATCACACTGAGGTGCGTTCATACGCCGTGCCGTTCTTACAAAGAGCGACTGAGGAAACAACTCAGCAATCAAATTACACACACACACACACACACCACTTGATTTGTCTTGTTGTTAAAAGTAACTTGGATGATGAAAGGAAGGGTAAAACCTTCACAATAACATTTCATCCAAAAATCATTCTCCAAACTTTGAATCTTCATTCGGCCAAAAACAATCTGCAGGCCGTCAAGCATGAATGTGATGCCAGATTTGGAATAATTGGAACATTGGAAAGAAAAGTAAGTGTGTGTGTGTGTGTGTGTGATTGAAAACCCCTCCAAGCGGTTCAAATAGTAAAACCACGAGGCGGCTGTTGCTTTGCATATTTCACTGCATGTGCTCAAAAATCTGCTGTTTTCCACTGATCCAGAAAAACGAGTCAAACTGAGAGTTTAATACGCTCTATAGACACACACACACACACACACGCCTTAAAGGACCGTCCCATAAACAGCATCACTGACATGCTGTTGATTTTCACAGACAATAATTTTGAATGTATAAACGAGTAAAAACAGTAGCGTCCTGACAATAGAAGTGAGCGGGGAAAGTTGCCAGAGGGATAAAATCCAGAAATGTGAAGCTGGTATTTTTGTTCAAGCACTTCCATGAATTATTCAATATAAACTGGTCTAAATCATCCTTTTGAAGTGGGACTTCTCTTCTGTTGTAGGTGGATGAACTTCTGCTGATGTTTGATCCATGTAAACACTGTTACAATCCACACACAACAGTGTTAACAACTAGTTAGTGATTCATTCCCGCGATCACACAAGTGTCATTTAACTGTCTGATTGAACTGATTCATTCAGTTCGGCTGTGGTTTCATCAGGAAATTTACACTGACAGAATAATGTTTATTGAACTATTTCATAAAATCAATATGACATTTGCTATTTGAGCAAAGCAGCACTTATGCTTGTGATATTGCTGAACCATATCATTTGATATAAGACAAAACTCATGTGAGAAAAATGGCCCTGTTTATCTTGAATGAATAAATAGACGCTTTTGCTGTCAAACGTCCCGCGTCCAATCAAACGCATCGGCATTCTGGCACAAATTCATGTCAGGTCATGCTTAAAAATATTCTTGTTTGCCGTAACCCGACCGACCCTGTCAATTTAGGACCGACCCAATTTTTATTTTATTTTTGTCTGACCGACTTGACGGTTTTTACAAATGCAATAAAATAATATGAATTATATTTTAGTAAGTATTGTGAATATAAATTGCCTAAGCCTACATAGGCTACGTTCTTTCTTTTAGGTATTACACATCGCATGTTAATCCAATTAACTGTTATTTTGTGAATTCGAAAGTCATTTTAATTTATTTGTTTCCCTCTGAAAACTTCATTGAAATCTAATGGCTTCTTTTTTTCTTGATTTTGCCTAATTCTTTCTCTCAAATGAATGCAGCTGGAATTAATGCAATAAACATGTTTTTTGACAAAGATTTTAAATTGTTTGTGGTCTATATAACCTGCATCAGAATGAGGTTTGCAAAGGTGCGCCCGAAGACACAGTCAGTGACGTCACGATATGCAAATTTAAATTCATACCTACGTAATCACCATGACCAAAATTTTACCTTTTTTTTTTACATTGAATCTTGAAAAAAAATACAGGCCTGCCTACCGACCCTTTTTTTTTGCTGTTACTGCAAACCAAAATATTTTTAAGGATGGCCTCAAATTAGACAAAAGTCAACATCCTAATAATAAGCAGAGGTGTCAAAAGTATTCCCATTCATTACTCAAGTAAAAGTATAGATACTAGGGTTTAAAAAGACTTCTGTAGAAGTTGAAGTATCAACTCAAGCTTTTTACTGGTACTGGTTTCAAAACTACTTTAAGTATAAAAGTAAAAGTAATGTAAGGACAAGAGCTTAGACCGCGCCACAGGGGCCTATAGTACACTGCCCCACCTCCTTAAAAAACATTTTTCTAAAGGCCATAATGACTATAATGTTATATTAAAATGTTAATGTTGAAAAATTTGGGACTACCTGTTTCAGCCGCATATATGCCCATAGAAAATGAATTTCAGTTTTATTTCAATTTCAATTTTAGTACAATGCAAATACATTAAAGAACCATATATATGTGTACTGAGCAATACCATGTGTTTCATGAAGCGGAAGATAGAATCACCTATCACAGAAAACTTTCTGCATTTTTACATAAAAAAAAAAAAAATCCCCACAAGGACAAGGATTTCGGATATTGCCATCTTTGTGGGGATATTTTGACCCTATAATGTAGGGTTGCAAACACACACACACACACACTCTCTCTCTCTCTCTCTCTCTCTCTCTCTCTCACACACACACACACTAACGATTATCTTTGCCACTTATCCCGCGATTGTCATACAGTATATTGTAAAAACGGCTGTCCCCAAATCAATATTTGACGTGATTTGACCCGTATTCTTGAGCAGAAAACGGTTGATTTCTCCGTCGCTTACCGCATCTCTAGGTTTCCTTCAGAGGAGTTTTGACGCTTCGCACAACCAAATGTATTATGTAACTTATGCCTCTCACAAGTAAGAAGAAAGAAAACACAAAGCCAATCAGTTTAGCGATGTGTGTTCAGGAGGCGGGACTCAGATCTATTATCCGTGTGTATTATTGGTCATTTTTTTGAACGATGACAAGCCGAAATGAAATAGGAGTAACGAGGCTATTTTTAAAATGTAAGTAGAAAGTACAGATAATTGCGTGAAAATGTAAGGAGTAGAAGTAAAAAGTCGGCAGAAAAATAATTACTCCAGTAAAGTATAGATACCCAAAATTTCTACTTAAAGGTGCTCTATGTCAGGGGTTTTCAAACTTTTTGTGTGTGTGGACCACTATTTGTAATTAAGAATTTTCGCGGACCACCTCATAATACACATAATAAAATATGTCTACACAGTCCTACATGAATTAATCCACACCTCTAAATAGGCTTACTAGCACTAAAACTATAACTGGTCATCACATCAGTACAACAAGCTTGTTAAAGACAGTTTACTGCACACAACGGCTGCCTTTGGCGATTTTAGGGGATTATTAACGTAAGTCCTCAAAAAGTAGGCTTGAGTTTGTCCACTTAACAACACATCCGCAAAACATTTCAGAAACACGAGATCAAGAAACTAACATTAACTGGAAATTAAAATAATAACAGGCCTTATTCATTCCATTTATAAACATTTCGTTTCATATAGGCCTAAACTGCCTATAAAGGCTATGGCATGTGATGTGATAATGAGAACATATTTGCCTCTGCCCTATACACATTTAATGAAAACACAGTAGGCCTAACGTTACTCCAGGTTAAAAATAAAAGAAAGTTGGCAAAAGGAAAAGCCATTGGAGTCTATTTGCCAGCCCAATATGAACGTAATATCCTCCTTTGTCACCCTCCACATCTTTCCCTTCCTCTTTGTATCGTCTGTCTAATATAGGCCTATATTAAAAACAAACAACTAAATAAATGCTCACCTAACCTGTTGCTATCCACCGATCCATGTTGTGGTTCTGACGACACTGAGCTTGAACGTCACGGCCGAGCGCCACTAGCCTATTTTAGTAATCACACAATAACTTGACAATTTAATTTACATTTTATATAAATATAGGCCTACATATTCTTTTTACTTTTTTTATGAGAATTTCCTGGTAAAATGAAGGTAAAAAAAATATTATTTTATATTTTATTTTGCCTTTTCACGGACCACCTGCAGTACCCTCACGGACCACTAGTGGTCCACGGACCACAGTTTGGGAATCGCTGCTCTATGTAACTTTTAGCGGCCTCTAGTGGTGATGTTTCAGATTGCAAACAAATTTTACAAGAGCGCTCGTGCTCGAACTCATAGACAATACCGTCTATTACGCAAATATCTCGGCGAATCCTAGACGGATTCGGCGAGCACCGAGCTCGTTGGGACCATCTAGTCGAGCTGAAAAGAACCATATAAGTTCCATAGTTTTTGGTGGTGTTTTCGCGGAGATATTAGCAGAAAACCATCGGGCGCGCTGCAAAATTGCAGACGCCGGTGACGTCACGATCTCAGAAGAAAATCGCTCGTATCTCTGGAACGCAAAGACCCAGAGAGCTCAAATTCGGGGGAGGAGGTCCCAGGGGGACCCTTGCCCGAACGCTAGAGTGGCGGGCCTCGGGGATGCCCCCTACCGGCTATAACTCGGGGAGCCGGGCGAGTTGGACCTCGGGGGTGGGCTCGTTCGAAAGGCCCCGTCCAGCACTACGAACGATCATAGTCTTGGGAATATTGATCAAAGATTGACTGAGATATAAGCCGAAAAACGTGCGCCTTTAACCGGACGTAACTCCCTGACCGTCTACAATAGACTGTATATAAGGAGAGAGCCTTGGGAGCGCATGCACGTCACATCCGGTGGATTTTGCAGAAAATCCGACCCGGAGACTTCACATAGAAATAGGAATACTGGCCTTCAGAGGTAATAGCAAAACTCGACAAGTGGATCATTTTAATGTGTGATTACAACCCCTTCACACACAGGCAATAAAAAAAAGATTCATTTTAGTAGAAAAGTTACATAGAGCACCTTTAAGTAAGGTAACGAAGTATTTGTACTTCGTGACTTGACCCCTCTGATAATAAGTCCTTAACAAAACAACACAAAGCAGAAGAACAATGCAACCCAGACGACATTAAACCCAGGCTTACTGTTTGATTCTGAGTCTCAATGCAAAACAGGTTGAGACTCACTGCTGTTTACTGCTGAAACTGTACAACTAGCATGTTGCCATGAGGAGGAGAGAGATCCTAATATCCCATTACTGAGCGTTTCCCCGGATCTCAGTATGAAATGTTATTAAACAGAGCTGGATTACTCAGCGGACGAGGGTAATCTCTAATCTAACCTCAGCGCTGCCCACATAATCCTGCATAATCTGCCCGGATTACAGACAATAAAAACTTAAATCTCTTTAAACACTACTTTAAACTTTGAGCACACTTCTCACAGCTCGTTATGAATCACATGCATTATTAATCAGAATATATTAGCTCTAATAAAATTTAAATACTTAGATGCACACGGATTGTGCATTAATTTCCATGGCAACCCACAGCCTGACATTCGAACTCAATAAAATGATCTTTCCTCCCAAATGAGTTCCTTAACGAGGAGGATTTCATTTAATCCGGTTTATAAATCAGCAAAGTCAGCATAAAGTTGCTCTTTTATGTCATTAAAGCCATAAAAATATTATTGCTCGAGAATGTTCTAGTCTCTCTATTATCAGATTACTTCCACTTTTAAAGACACAAATGGATGTGAAACGCTAGATTTAGAGATGCACGCAATTGCAAAACATGTGTTTTGAGGAATCATTCCCATGCATAGCACAGATGTGATGGATGTTATGTTCACTTCAAACCTTTTTGTCAAATGCATTGATTTAGAAATGTGCTTGTGCTATTAAATCCAATGTAATCAAATGCAACGCAAACATGCAACATGCAAACACGACTGGTGTGTTTAGCCTTCTTTTATTAAGTTCACGCTGCATGAAATATATAATCATGACGATCTGTAAAATCATGAATTCAACAAGAGGCTGATGAGGAAAAGCTGCACCGTGAACTCAATAAAGCGAGACCTTCACTAGCCACAGACCGACACGAGGCAAACCATTAACCCACACATACATCACTGCTATCGCAATCTAGCGCAGCGCTGTGCCATGTATCGAACCAGACGTCGGATCCGATCAATGAGTGCTTGCTGGACAAGGTTTTCCATTTACACACCTCTACGATTCCTCATTCGCTCATATATTATGGAGGGAAATCGCAGGGATGATTCGCTCCCTGTCAAATCTATTAAGACGAATAAAGACACATTACTCATGACAGCCCGGGGAGGATATTAACTAACACTTCTTACTCGCTTTCTAATCTCCTGAATAATAAAACCATGTTACATCACGTGGGAAAGTGGATTATAAACACTCATCATTCTATAATCACTGCGTCTTCTAAACCGCTACATATTTGCTCAAAAATAATCTGTGGCATATGATGTTTCTCGACCCAGTACCAACAAATATTGGAAAATAAATTGTTTCATGTTTGAGGAAAGTGTCAATGATAGGGTGAATCCAACAAAACTGTCAAGAAATGGGTCATTTTTCACACCAAAATCAATATAAGCCTCTCTCTCATATATATATATATATATATATATATATATATATATATATACAGAATATGGTACATTTGAATATTTAATATTTAATATATATATATATATATATATACACACACACACACAGCATGATATATTTAATATTTATATAATAATTAATAATTAATAATTATTATATAATAATATTAATTATAATTACCATACAGAATATGGTATATTAAAAAAAAAATATATATATATATATGCTTTTCATATATAATATATTCATATATATATGCTTTTCAGCGAGCAGCACGTACACCAAATATATTTTAAATGTATATTCAATATTTATAATATTTTAAATGGTAAATTTTTGTGAATTTAATGCATTTAAAAAAAAATGTGTGTGTGACTGCCCTTAACAATGAGAATGTGTGTGTGGTGGGGGGGGGGGGCTTAATTTATGTATTAGACTTATGAATAATATAATCAAATTTTTTTATGCACATTATAGTTTCTTATCATTTTCTTGATATATTTTTTCTTTGTAGGGGTGAAACACGATCCAGCATTTCTTAAAGAGATTCAACCAATATCTTAAATGACTTACGGAGAGGAGTAAATAGGTTTGGGGAGTTTTTAAATCACTCGGTTTAAGATGAGAGATGAATTTGATCTACAGAGAGAATGAGTCTGGTCTACGGAGAGAAATATGAGACATTTGTGTAACTTTAATAAAGTTCTGCTCTGTGCTGCACGCTGTAATTGCTAGATGAGGCATTCCTGCTTTGCATCCCAGCGGATCGTGTCTAGATCAACCCACGGACGTCTGGTTACCTGAGCAACGAACCTCTGCCGTCCCTCCATTCATCACCATACACTGCATGTGATTCTCACACACACACACACACACACACACACACACACACACACACACACACACACACACACACACACACTCTCTTGGAACTCTCTGTTCTTCTGTGCAGATTTGCTGCTGGTTGAACAGAAAAGGTTAACGCGCCCCTCAAAATGCATTCTGGGAGCTTTACTTGACTCCAGCAGGCAGTTTCAGTGAAACACTGTGTTCCATTTGACTCTGAAAGTCAAAATTTCCATTAAAAAAGTTTTTAAAGATTTTAATGTTTTTGAACTCAGTCTCTTTTGCTCAACAAGGCTGCATTTATTTGATCAAAAATACAGTAAAAACAGTAATACTGTGAAATATTATAACAATTCAGAATAGCTGTTTTCTATTGTAATCTACACTACCGTTCAAAAGTTTGGGGTCGGCAAGATTTTTTTATGTTTTTGAAAGAAGTCTCTTCTGCTCATTTATTTGATCAAAAATACAGTAAAAACTGTGAAATATTATTAGAATTTAAATCTGCTGTTTTTTATGTGAATATACTGTATGTTAAAGTGTAATTTATTCCTGTGATCAAATCTGAATTTTCAGCATTACTCCAGTCTTCAGTGTCACATGATCCTTCAGAAATCACTCTAATATGAGGATCTGATGCTCAAGAAACATTTATGATTATTATCAATGTTGAAAACTGTCATGCTGCTTCATATTTTTATGAATAGAAAGTTCAAAACAACAGCATTTATTTGAAATAGAATCTTTTGTAACATTATAAACTTTACTGTCACTTTTGATCAATATTAATTAGGGCTGTCAAATGAGTAATCACGATTAATCACATCCAAAATAAAAGTTTTTTCTTACATAATATATGTGGGTGCACTGTGTATAATTATTTTGTATATATATATATATATAAATACACACACATGCATGTATATTTAAGAAAAAAATATTATTTATATATAAAATATTTATATATAATATAAATTATATATAAATCTATATACAGTATATACATGAAAATATTTCTTAAATATATACAAGCATGTGTGTGTATTTATATATATAAAATAATTATACACAGTGCACCCACATATATTATGTAAAAAAAACTTTTATTTTGGATGTGATTAATCGTGATTACTCATTTGACAGCCCTAATATTATTGCATCCTTGCTGATTAAAAGTATTAATATCTAACCCTAAACCTTTGAACGGTGGTGTATATTAAACTGCTATTTATTTCTGTGGACTTTTATTGATCATGTGGCTTGTTAAAGAGAGCTGTGTAAGAGATGAGTCAAATGATTTTCACTTGAATGTTGGTGAATCAAATCTCACACTTGCACAGAGGAGAAACCCGAGCCGTATCTACAGAGTCATCGGACCTTTTTCACCGGAGCCTGTGAGCAATTTGCTTGAGAAAAAGTGATTTTTGCAGTTCTGTTCGGTGCACAGAAATCGCTTAGAGCAGCTTTAGGTATAATTGCACGTGTACGTGTTTGTGCATGTGTGTTTTTGTGTCCGATTTGATGTTGAAATTCATCACTCTGTACCTGATTGTGTGTGCGTGTCCCATCTACAGAACAACAGCTGACTACTGCAGATCTGGAACCCAATCTCCATGTGCTCCCCGGGATCCTGTTCATTTCTCCATCCTGCCAGCACAGAACATGCCTTTCTCTCTTATTGCCTGGGAAGAAAGAAAAAAAAAAAATTTTGAGAAATTTTGAGGTACGAATTAATCTCCTGAACACAACCTGCAAAAGCGGTGAGCGCTTCGGCTCAACTGCACTGCCGTCATTGTTTTCTGAATTGATTCTGAATGAATGAGATTCTGGAGCTTTATATGCTGGTGAACACTGGCCGTCTCATGGTTCGGTCCTCCATCCCTGAAGCCGAATCCATATCCTACACCAGAGGAAATCTGTATTGCTCAAGTTGCATGTTTGACATGTTCCTGGTCTTCAGTTGCTGATGGATTACATTGCCGTCTAGGAGAAACAACAGGGATTAAAGAGTTTTTTCTAAAAATCTATTTCCTAACAGCTAACAAAAATATGTTCTAAGAATGTTTGCTAATGTTCCCATTAAGTCATGAAACCTTATTTCTAGTGCTGTCAAACGATTAAAATATTTAATCGCGATTAATCGCATTAATGTCATAGTTAACTCGCGATTAATCACACATTTTTATCTATTTTAAATGTCTCTTGATTTCTTTTTGTCCCATTATTTTTTCTCATTTTAATGCTCTTATCAACATGGAAAAGTGGATGGGCTTGCTTTGTGCAAATGTTTTTTATTGAAAACAACACTGGCATATACTGTGTTCAATTTCACACTAACATTCTCACTTGGAGCAAATAATCTCTCACACAATGTAACACTGTCCATCAATAAAAGGGTGAAAGAAATACTGACGAGGTCCTGATATTGACGAGGGGGCGGAGGATTCGCATCAGCTGTGTGTGTGTGTGTGTGTGTGTGTGTGCTTGGCCATCATCAAGTGGTATTTCAGACTGGACGTGCTGCGATGATGATAGCTCAGTTCACAACGACAAAACACACAGATCACTTTGGTCTCGTCAATGGAACCATTTGGCAACTTTTTAAAAGTAAACTTTCCATTCAGAATCTTATTGGCATCCATTTCGGCGTCTCGCGCTCGTCATCCAATCAAAATGTAAGCTAGCTAGATCCGCTTGCGCTTTGGTCGACGAAGCAACAAAACGCGTCCTGTTGCAAAAGCATGTGAAAAAAACGACAAAGTTTGCTAGGCCAAAAAGGCCGTTAATCGCGCAATAAAAAAAATTAACGCCGTTAAAAATGGGTTTGTGTTAACGCCGTTAATAACGCGTTTAACTGACAGCCCTACATACTTCTGAATGTTCCCTGAGCGTCCAATTTATATTTTTAAAATCATTTTTACTTGGTTATGTGAACGTTCCATTTGATCATTCTTCAAACATTATGGAATGTTACTTTTGAATGTTCTCTGAACATTCCGAAACCAGTAGTTACATTTAAAAAAAAAAAAAGAACATCCAACTGAAACGTTCCATGAACGATGTATAGAAGAATACAGCCTGAAATTCACGTCCGAAATTTTTGCACGTTTAAAAATAAATACGACCTCACGTTATGTCAATCACGCTTGCCTCTGAAACTTTCGTCCGTCATGAAAAAAATTGAATCGGGTTCGTTTTTCTGCGTTTTTCGCATCCGTACGAAAATTTCAGACTCAGTGTGCAAGGGCCTTAACTTGAACAAACAAAAGTTACTGGAAGAACATTTGTTCATAACTTTGTCACTATGTTCTGAGAAAGTTCCATGTTAGCTGGGATATAATACACGACCAGAATTAGATATGAATTTGTGCTTATTTTGAAGTTTTACCCACAACTACCTGGACAGATGCACCTGTATTTCAAGAGCCCTTTCAAGGAAACTGAGTCTTTGCCCTTGGCGGTGATGGTCTGTTTGTCTACATATCCCACTGTTCTCCACAGAGATGAGACATCAGCTGAAAAGGTGACTGGCACTTTGTAAGCAGCTCTGGTCCATCTGGTGAAATTGTGCATTTAATCCAATTTCTGCGGAGGTCTGAATTCATGTGTGAAAGCTGAAATGAGATGCACCTATTACACATACATAGAGGGTCCGGCAATGCAAACGTGGAAGGCATGCAAAACATGGCCTTTTGACAAGGTGCAATTAATTTATGGGATCATTTTTTTTGTATTCTATCAAAGAAAATTTTGATAAGACATTTTGTTTAGTTTTCCAAAGGGCCACTGAATGTCACTTACACAGACATCATATGCTGTGTCACCAAAAAATGAAGTATTGACAATATTTACTCACCATTATGTCATTTTAAGACCCATAATAACAATAAATAATGATGTTTTATTTATAAATTGCATATCCCACGCAAAACAAGACAAATGGCCACAATAACAAGAGAAAATTAATCAGAAGTAGGATGCAAATACTGTTAGAAGTAGAGACTTGATGGAGAAATTATGATTCAAGTGAGTTTTGTAATTTTGGTGATCTGCTATGCTTTACATTTATGCAGCTCTTTATGGCTTTCAAACCAAATGGGGGTTATAATGAGCAAGAGTAAGAGTAAATAATGCAGATCAGACAATCATTTTTTGACAATCTATGTCTTTAACAAAGAAGGAGCCAGGTGGAAAACATCATTATGCCAAATTAAAATGTCACGTGTTCCCGAAAGCATCCCAGATCAGTTTACCTGTGACTGAAAGCTCTTCCGGTGCTCGGCTGAGTTCGGACAGAGGTTTTGCCAATTCTGATGTAAGGACTGTTTGAGAGAGAGAGAGAAGAGGAAAACTGACATGATGCTGAACAATGTTTTGGCTTTGCTGCGGTGTTGCGTCCCACATGGATCGCAGACGTACGGCAGAGCTCTGGGAAACGAGCGCATATATCAGACTGCAGACACAAACACCTGGGTCCCACATATATCACAGCTCCTGCCTCATATCTGTCTTTTACTCTTGCTTATGTGATAGATATCTCTCTTTTCTGTGCGTTTATTAAAGGAAAAGTTCACAGAGAAAAAAATATCTAATTATTTACTCACCCTCATGTCGTTCCAAAACCTGTGTGCTGTTATTTTTTCCTGTAGGACACAAAAAAAGTAATTTTTGCATGGTTATTTCAGATCATAGTGTTTTAAGATACAAAATGGATGACAAAGCACCATTCAACTTAAAGGGATACTCCACTTTTTTGGAAATAGGCTCATTTTACAACTCCCCCAGAGTTAAAGGGGTCATATAATGCCATTTTTGTACAAGCGAATATGATTCTTTAGGGTCTAAATTAAAAGTTTGTAATATACTTTAATTAAAAATTCTCATTAGTATTGTAAGAAAACACTTATTTTACCTGGTCAAAAACAGCTCTGTTTTCAGCACGCCGTTTCAGTGTATATGACTTTAAATGATCATGAGCTGCGCTCACTCCGCCCCTCTGTTCTGTGTGTACACCGTTTGTAACACAATAACACAATAACCATAACGTGTTGTTCAGTATAAACGTGGAATTATGAATTTTATTGAGAACGTCATACATAGAAAACATGCCGTAATGTACCCTGACTGAGTGTAAACCTTAGACGCATTCATTGTGAAGCGTGCAGCTTCATTTGCAAAAGATTAATATTTTAATATAAAGTTTAATAAAACGTTTCACTCACTTCCGTTCTTCTGGAGGTTCAGCAGGAACACGAATATCTGGTACCGATCCTTTTTAGCAAAGCTTCTAAGCAAATCCAGCTTTATACTGACCCTCGTTTATAAAGCAGTCTGGTGTGTGAAATGATTCGCGCAAACATGAGAGCATTGACGTTGCTCGTGGGGAATATTCCCTTCGAAAACAAACTCAGCCACTGCGTCTTCAGCGGTTTGGATTCAGGAACATTAAAATGACTGTGTTCGTTATTACACCCAAGAACAGAACACCACAATCGCTTAGACGCCATTCTGCTCATAGACATCGCTCCGGCACTTCATCAATGACCGCGCCGGTCCGCGCCGCGCAGACTATGATTGACAGCTCTCACGAGCGAAACGCTCCTGTCAATCAACAATCGTGGGAGGGGCGTCCGTTTTATTGACGTCACAAAAACGAACGGCTCGATTTGAAATTGAGGCAGGGGAAAACATATAAGGAGATTAAAATAAAACCACTGGATGGATTTTTATCATTTTATGATGTTTGTGTACAGGCACTGCCAACACACATTTCAGTATTATCAACTTGTAAAAGTGCATGTGCCATTATATGACCCCTTTAAACTGTTGAGTTTTACCGTTTTTGAATCCATTCAGCCGATCTCCGGTTCTGGCGGTACCACTTTTAGCATAGCTTAGCATACATCATTGAAGTGGACAAGACCATTAGCATTTCTAAAAAATAAATGACCAAAGAGTTTCGTTATTTTTTCAATTTAAAACTTGACTCTTCTGTAGTTACATCGTGCGCTAAGACCGACGGAAAGTGTAAAGTTGCAATTTTCTAGGCTGATATGGCTAGGAACTATACTCTCATTCCTGCGTAATAATCAAGAAACTTTACTGCCGTACCATGAGAGCAGCAGGCGTAATGATATGACGCAGCGCCTGAAAATAGGCTACCTTCCGTCAACACAACGGAACTATTTTAGTATAATTTAGAAAGAGTATAGTTCCTAGCCATATCAGCCTAGAAAATTGCAACTTTACACTTTCCGTCGGTCTTAGTGCACGATGTAACTACAGAAGATTTAAGTTTTAAATTGAAAAAATAACGAAACTCTTTGGTCATTTTTTTTTAGAAATGCTAATGGTCTTGTCCACTTCAATGATGTATGCTAAGCTATGCTAAAAGTGGTACCGCCAGAACCGGAGATCGGCTGAATGGATTCAAAAACGGTCAAACTCAACAGTTTAACTCTGGGGGAGTTGTAAAATGAGTCTATTTCCCAAAAAAAAGTGGAGTATCCCTTTAAACAGCACGGTTTATGAGAGTAAATGGGGACAGTTTGCTTTTTTAAGAGAGAACTATCCCTTTCCTATCTGTCTTTTACTCTTGCTTATGTGATAGATCTCTCTACATCTCTTATTTTTTCTGAGCGTTTATTAAAGGAAAAGTTCAAAGGATTTTTAAAAAAAATAATTATTTACTCACCCTCATGTCGTTCCAAACCTGTGTGCTGTTATTTTTTTCCTGTGGGACACAAAAAGAAGGAATTTTTGTATGGTTATTATTTCAGATCATCCAAAAAGGATGACAAAGCACCATTCAATCATTAAACAGCACGGTTCAGAAGAGTAAATGAGGAAGGTTTGCGTTTTCAGCGTGAACTATACTTTTAATTATACGGCAGTGTTCAAACGGCAGCTGCAGGACCCCACTGTGATTAATAAGTGCCATGTACAGAACTGCTCTATGTAGTGGTAGGACTCTTAGTCACCATATGCTGGAGAAAAACAAGCTAATGAAATAAAAGGAAAATCTCACTGAATCAATGCAAACTTCTTTTTTTTTTTGCACACCAGAAAGAAAGTGTGCAGTTGTTTGGGAAACACTTGCGAGATTTTGATTTTCTTTTAAGGAAAATCAAATGTGAAATGCCCAGTGATGTCCTAAAGTCAAGATACATGGATGCATACTGCCATCTAGAGACGATTTTAATATCACATGTACTTGGTGTTGTGTTGGGGGATGATGGCCCACCGGAGAGCGGCACTTCCTTCGCTTCATTTACCCCTCCAACTCGACGTCAGCGCAGAAAGGGTCACAATAAGAAGTCTGTATCTAAAGATGTAGCAGACAAGCTAACTTTGTTAGTGAAACATATGACTATCTAAAAATGTTATGCTGAATAAAAAACTTGGTATCTCTCAAATCACATGAGAAAGCAATGACCAGGGTCATTGTCCACAAATACAGAGGAACGTATTATATCTTCTAAACTTGCTGGGATCAGCAAGTCATACTCGTGATATTGAAATGACAGTCATGTTGTGCATTATATTAACTATGCTGATGACAACTTGATTTACACTATACAAGAAGAGACCTGGATAAAGCTCTTCCTTGCAATCTCCAGTCCGATACACCAGCAGTTATCGGATGCAATAAGCTTTAAGTCTAGTATTAGTATTAGTACTCATTTTGTAATCTGTAACAAGTACTCTTTTCATTTTGACTGGACCTTGGATTCTTGAGTACGTGTCACATTCTTCTTTCGGGATCAGGAAGATCCCGGCTGGAGGAAACGACAAGAGGGTGAGCATTCTTTTGATATAATAATAATCACTGTGAGATTTGATTGATTAAAAAGAGGCAGCTTACGACAGGGTTATTGTTGTATAGCGAACACGGTTGAAGAGTACCTAAAAAGGTAGGCTTATACTACGAAGGGGAAATCTATTATATTTATAATGTAACTCTTAAAGGCACGACTAAAGGATAGGCTCTTTAGTTACCGCGGGATTATCCATATGTTCTGGGGAACGGCATTAATCGTGACAACCTTTACAATGAACACTAATGAATTAGTAAATATTGGTGCACTGTACTATTAAACTTAGTAAAAAGCGTCAATAGTCATGCCAGGTTTCTACCAAAATAATTGTGATATTTTCTGAATTTTGTATACGTACTTAATTATTGCTCCTGATTGAACTAAAATAATGTTCCGGAATTTTTTTAATTTCCATGTATAGAATGAAGAATTTGCTATATTTCAGATTAGTAATTTAACATTTGATTGTGTATACACTACCTGTCAAAATTAAGATACACTACCTGTCAAAATTAAGTTATGTAGTGGAATATTTTAATGTATACAAATACAAATACACTCGGATATACGCACACAATATTTTACCGCGAGATTATATTTCCTGAAAGGAAATAAAGACATCATCAAAGTAGTCCATGTGACATCAGTGGGTTAGTTAGAGTGTGTTGAAGTATCGAAAATACATTTTGGTCCAAAAATAACAAAAACTAGGCCTTTATTCAGCATTGTATTGTGTTCCGGTTCTGTTGTGGATCCGCGTTCAGTGCCGCTGCTGACGTGTGTCTGGTGTGTGTTTGTGTATGTGTGTGTGTGTGTGTGTATTCGGGTTCAAATAAATATGGCTGGGCAAAAAAATGCAAGTCTTCCTCTGTGTGGAAATCCTCAGACATGTTTGTGAAGATTGTTTTGTTTACAGCGTGCGTCTCCCTCAGACTGTAAACGAAGCTCGGGCGCACCAGACACACACACACACACACACACACACCAGACACACGTCAGCAGCGGCACTGAACGCGGATCCACAACAGAACCGGAACACAATACAATGCTGAATAAAGGCCTAGTTTTTGTTATTTTTGGACCAGAATGTATTTTCGATGCTTCAACACACTCTAACTAACCCACTGATGTCACATGGACTACTTTGATGATGTCTTTATTTCCTTTCTGGACAAGGACAGTATACCGTACATATATTTCCAATGGAGGGACAGAAAGCTCTCGGACTAAATCTAAAATATCTTAAACTGTGCTCTGAAGATGAACTACGGGGCTTGGAGCGACATGAGGGCGAGTCATTAATGACATAATTTTCATTTTTGGGTGAACGAACCTTTTAAATGAGCATAAGTATAAATAGCAAGCGTGTGACTGCCTCTAGCAAGCCACTGGAAATACAAAGTCCATCTAACTGCCTTTAGTAAGCTACTGGATATACGAAGTCGCTCATGCATGGGGTGTCACGATTCTCCAAATCTTCGATTCGATTTAATTTTCGATTCTAAGGTCACGGTTCGATTCGATTCTCGATTTTTACATTTAGTTTTTTTTAAAGCACAATGCCATTTTTAGACTAGACTTTTATGCAATATAATATCTGACCTTTGTTCGCAATGTACTCAAATTTAAAACATTTATTAACAACATAAACTGCTTATAATATAATAACTTATATCTTTAGTCAATTGGAAACTTAAGCAAAATGACCTGCCATCTAGTTTCTCTTTTGTAACTGCAGTCTTCTTCACAGAAGATGACATTCATGTTCACAAAACAAACAAACAGTTGTTGGTTTAACAGATAAATCTATGTTTTTGTGTTTTTTCGAAAAGGGCACAAGTGCTGCCGCGTAATGCAACTTGTTTAAGGGAGCTGTCTGAGCTAATGGGAGCTATGAACATTTAAAATGTATTACTGTCTTGAGCCTCAGCTATATGAGCCATTAATCATATACACTATGGACTTCATATCTCTTAACCACTTGTTGTTTTTGGAAACATAGCTCCTTTCCACAACAGCGGTCTTATGCAAGCATGTTACTTATTATAGACAATTAGATGCTTTTAGTGCGCTTAGAGGGAGCAAAAGCCAGCGGCATGAAAAGACTATATAAGAGAAATTCCCCACTCTTCCTTGCAAACACCAACCTGACACACCAGCATTTGTCAGAGGCAAGAAGCTTCAAGCCTAGCTAGTATCTATCTGTTAGTTAGTACTCATTTATGATCTGTAACAAGTATTCCTTTTTCATTTGATTATTTTAATACATTTTGTAACATTCATCATAATCATCTGACTGGACCTTGGATCATTGAGTGTGTGATGGATTTTCACGATTAATACCTTTCCAAATTATAAAATATCCCGTCCTTGATATAACTAAAGAGCCTATCCTTTAGTCGTGTCCTCAAGAGTTAGGTGATCAGTCTATATAGATTCATATTCTATTATCAAGATAACAGATTTCCCCTCTATATAGAGGGTATGCGCATGACGTCGCCGTCGGCCGGAGTGAATGCGGTCACGCCCACAAGTGGCAAAAAGACTGAGCGGCAGCATTTGTTTTCAGCGTGAATGCCGCGAAAAACACACAAAACACATCTAAAACGGGAAAGAGCTTTGCGATTGACTGTACAACTAGATTTGATGAGAAATCAGAGGTACTGTATATTTTTACAGACTGTAAAAAGCTACAGAACAGACTATATTCTGCATAATTGGAGGTTTTTAAATAAACACTGACAAAAAACTATACAAGTTTTAGGGCTGGACGATATGATGATTGTGGCGGTTCTACCAACCGCCAACACCTAAAGTGGCGGTAATGCATTTATTTTTCTTTGCAAATAAATCACAAACACATTTTTTTCTAGATATTTTTATTCCTTTCACAATGATGCTAGTTCCCAATCTGAGTGCAGGCATTTTGGTTAATAGTATTCATTTGAGAAGAATTGTTTAGGGATTTATACCTGTCTTTTGTTTCTCCACATGCGGCTGCCGAGTCATCTGCCAAAGGGTGTGCTTCTTCTTCTTCTTCTTCTTCTTCTCTTTCTATGGCGGTTGGCAACCAGCTTTTTGGTGCATTACCGCCACCATCTGGACTGGAGTGTGGATCAATGGGTCAGACTCCTACACTGTAAACGAATCAGACTAACCTTTTTACATTCTTTTAATTAACCCAGTTGTCTTTAAAAAAGAAAACAAAAAATTAAAACACATTTCTCCAGACTCTCTTTGCATTATATCATGTACATTTAGGGAAATCTGATTCTCACCTAGTTGTGATAACAATCTTTGTCTAGCTTGATGGTATTTAGGACAATTCATAATTACATGTTCTACTGTCTCTTGACTATTGCAATATTCACATTTTCCATCAACATGCTTATTCATTATAAGTAACGCTCTATTTAAACCTGTATGTCCTAATCTTATTCTAGACACCACATCTTCTTCGCGCCTTTTTCTGTATGTATTCCTGCTCTTTCCCACTTTTCCTTGAATACTATACAAGTATCTCCCATTTTGTTCATTGTCCCAAAGAAACTGCCATTTTTCATTAATTTTAGTTTTAATTATACTTTTAACTTCAGCTTTACTGTATTTAATATCCATCTCTATAAAAGAATTCTCTGCTGCTTTCTTCGCACATTTGTCTGCCAACTCATTACCTCCTACACCTATATGAGCTGGCACCCATATAAATGTAGTACTAATACCAGACTTTAGAAGATTGTTAGCTAAATGGATTATTTCAAACACTATATCCTGTCTAGACTCAGAGTGACAATGCTTGAGACTTATTAATGCTGAACTGGAGTCTGACGCAATCACAACTTGCTTAGGTTTATTGCTCTCTATCCACATCATTGCCATCCATATTGCCACCATTTCTGCTGTATATACTGCTAAATCATCATTAATTCTTTTAGCATATTCAATATTTAATTGAGGGATAACATAAGCAATTCCCATTTTCTTATCTTTCTGCTTTGATGCATCAGTATATAAAATAATTCCTTCTTTATATTTACTATTTATGTAATTCTGAGTCCTGTAACGATCCACTCCATTAACCTCCTTTTCCTCCAATAATCCTAAGTCAACTGGAACTTCCGACAGCAGCCAAGGAGGTACAACTGGAAATACCACTGTAGGGCTTATCTTTAATGTACTAATTCCAATTGTTATTATCTTCTGCCTTATTGTCCATCCAAAACTTTTGATTAGGTTATTCTCTCTCTCTTGACATTCCCATAAAACTGTCTGACTCATATGTTTTTCAGTATGACCTCTCAGATTTGCCCAATACACAAGAGATAGCTGGTCTCTTCTTAGATGTAGCGGCATCTCCCCCATCTCTACCTGGATTGCTGCCACTGACGAGGTCTTAAATGCCCCACAGCATAACCTCAAACCTTGGTTCTGGATTACATCTAGTTTCTTTAATAAAGTTTTGGCAGCAGATCCATACACTATACACCCATAATCAAATACCGACCTGATCATCCCTGAATAAATAGCTTTCAACGCAGGTCTGCTTGCTCCCCATTCTACTCCACGCAAGCATCTCATCACATTCAACACTTTCTTACATTTATCAATCATTTTCTGGATATGCATTGTCCAAGTTAGTCTTTTGTCGAACCAAATTCCCAAATATTTAAAGAATTCCACTCGTTCTAATTCTACTCCAGATAATTTGATTTTTACATTCAAATCTATTTTCTTCCTAGAGAAAAATAACGTCTTTGTTTTGTCTATTGAGATTCTAAACCCCCATTGAATAGCCCACTCTTGGACTCTATTTACTGCTTGTTGCATCTTATCCACCACAAAATCTATATTCCTTCCCTTTTTCCACATTGCTCCATCGTCTGCAAACAATGCTACCCCGACTGAATTTTGTACATCCTTAAAAACATCATCAATCATGATTGAAAATAAAAGTGGACTGATAATGCTCCCTTGTGGAACACCATTTTCCACACTGTAACTTTCACTTACTTTCCCATTTATTTTAATTTGAATTACTCTATTAGATAAAAACCCTTCTATCCACCTGAACATCTTTCCCTTAATTCCCAATAGTTTTAGTTTAATCAGCATGCCTTCTTTCCACAACATATCGTATGCTTTTTCGATATCAAAAAACACTACCACTACAGATTCTTTATTCACCTGAGCCTTCCTTATTATATCTTCAAGGCATACAATAGGATCCATGGTACTTCTACCTTTCCTGAATCCACTTTGATAATTTTGCATCAATCCTTTTGTTTCTATCCAATACTTAAGCCTGTCATTTATCATTCTCTCCATAGTTTTTCCCATCTGGGACGTTAACGCAATAGGTCTATAATTATTTGCTATTTGGGGATCCTTCCCAGGTTTCCTAATAGGAACAATTATAGACTCCTTCCATGCTCTAGGAATACATCCCTCTATCCATACTTTATTATAAAGATTTAACAAAACATCCTTCCCCTTATCACTTAAGTTGTCCAACATAGAATAACAGATTTTATCTCTCCCTGGCGATGTCTTACCTGCTTTCCTCAATGCCATGTTGAGTTCTGACTTTGTAAACAATACATCCAATTCCCCTCCTTCACTATCCTCATTGCCAAACACATACTGATATTTTCCAACTGTTTCTTTCCTTCCTCTCTTTTCCTCATTATTTAAATTTCCTGAACTATGCACCTTGACGAATATTTTTGCTATAACTTCTGCTTTTTCCTTATTACTAGTGATAGTTCTTTGCCCCTCAATCAGCATAGGATATCCATATTCCCTTCCATTCCCTTTCATTTTTTTAATCATATTCCAAATTCTCCCCACTGGAGTAGTTCTCCCAATAGAATCACAGAACCTCTTCCAGTACTCTTTTTTAGCTTGCCTTATTATTTTCCTGACTTTTGCCTGGGTTCTTTTATATTGAACTAAATTCTGAAAATTGTGTGTTCTCTTTAACTCTTTAAATGCTCTATTTCTATTTGTAATTGCTTCCTTACAGTCTTTTGACCACCACGGAACTATTTTATTTAATGTCTTAGGCTTAGTTTTTGGAATTGATACTCCTGCTGCAATAATTATACTATTACTAATTTTATAACATAATTCCTCAATATCTAGATTTTTATCAATAGATAATAACTCATCGCTAGCTTCTCTATACTTATTCCAATCTGCTTTTTCTAGAATCCACCTCTCTTCTCTTACTTCATGTTCATTCCCTACTTCCATTCCTATCTGAATCCTAATAGGATAGTGATCACTCCCTACCGTACTTTCCTTCACTACCTCCCATTCACATTTATCTGCAATTGTTTTTGTGACAATAGTAAGATCTATTGCTGACTCTGTGCCTCTTGCCACATCTATTCTTGTACCAGAACCATCATTCAGACACACTAACTCTTTTTCTTCCATAAATTCTTCAACTACATTTCCATTCCCATCATCCTTCTCTCCCCATAATGTACTATGTGCATTAAAATCCCCACACCAGATAATTTTCCCTGTTAAATCCTTCCAAATGTTCTCAAGTTGTTTTTTCTCCACTGGTCTACATGGATTATAAAAATTAATTATTGTCACCTTATCCTCACTTGACCTTACTTCTGTAGCAATGTATTCCAAGTCATTCCCCTTCTTAATCTCTCTATACTGAAGTCCTCTTTGTATAAAAATTGCAACTCCTCCTCCTTTACCCATATCCCTATCTCTTCTTAACGAATTGTATCCCTTAATTACAAAATCCAACCTGGGCACTAGCCAGGTCTCTTGTACACAAATAATATTAGGTTTATCTTTCAAATTTTCAACATATACCTTAAATTCTTGACCATTTGCAATTAGACTCCTAGCATTCCACTGGAGTATAATTAAAACCATTATGCAGCCCCAATCCATGTCTGTGAATGTTGTTCTTCATCCTTAAGAATATCTCTAACTCTTTCCCAATTCATTCCCTTTACATCCAAGTATTTTTCGGCTGATTTAACAATTATTTTGATTCTTTCAGTCCTACTACTGGTCTGCGCAGAACAATTGATTATCTCAGCCATGAAGATCACAAAATCTCCTTTGTTCACAATCAGTGTTTCTTCTTTTAGTTTATCACACTTTACACATTCCCCTACCTCTTTAGTCCTCTCCTTTATTATTTCAACAGGCACCACTTTTTGAACTTTCTTAGTTGCTTCTGCATATGAGACCCCTTGAACTACTTTAATTCGCTGTACCTCCTTCATTCTTTTGTTAGCTTCACATCCACCATATGCTGCACTATGCTCCCCTCCACAATTACAGCATTTTAACTTTGCCCCCTCTTCACACTTTCCGTATTCATGTTCACCACTGCATTTACTACACCTTTGTTTTCCCTTACATATCGCAGCTACATGCCCATACCTTTGGCACTTAAAACACCGCAGTGGTGGTGGAATGTAAACCCTGACATCGTAGCTCATGTATCCAATAAAGACTTTCCCTGGAAGATTTTCTTCCTCAAAAGTTATCAAGATTGAAAGACTGTCACAGATATTTCCATTCCTTCTAATTTTTAGTCGTTTTGCTTCCCTGACCTTCACATTGTTTATTCCTTTTTTCACTGAATCAACTGACTCACTCAGAGGAATCCCTGTGATTACACCTCTAACAAGCTTCTTGTCATACACCATTGAACACTTCACTCGCTTTCCATTCAATTTATTTATCTTTATTGCTTTCTGTTGTTGCTCCACACTTTTACATATTACCAGTAAAGAACCATTTCTCAATTTTTTAGCGTTCCTAATTTCCCCAATTTCTTTGTGTAAAGTTTTGGTTAGTAGGGTTGGACTCCACTCATCAAAAGTAGTCCCCTCTTGCAACAGCTTGATAAATACCTTGAATTCATCTTCACTCCTTTTCACCATTGTTCTCCCCTTGTCGATGTCACTACAATCTGATTCGTCTCTATCTTTACTTTTACGTTTTTTCTTTACTACTTTCCATTCTTCCAATTTCCCGCTTCCAACATCCATCTCCCCATCCTCACTTCCTGATCCGTCACTTCCTGACCCCTGTCCATTCCCAGCCCAGTTGTTGCCAACCGCCTGATGTCCTCGATCAACAGACAATTGTCTATGCTCCTTTCCTCCAGATGCCGCCATTCTCCGTCCTCTCGCCACCCACTCACTCGTGTTGCCCTCACACACACTCCTGCTGGTTCCGTCGGAGGGGTTCCAACCTTGCCCTTACTACGACCACAAACAGAAACACAAATGAATCCAAAGGGTGTGCTGGAGTTGAGAGCACCTTTTATACTCCACCACAGGAAGTGGAAGGAACCAACTCCTGGCAGTGGGCAGAGGGACTCTGAACTACAAAGTTTTTAATAGCACAGCAGCATGTGGATATTTTGTTTGTTAGGTTAACATTGGGTTTCAGTAGTGTTTGTTTGTACAGTATATTCTTTTGGTTGGTGGTTGGGTTTATTTTGGGTCTTTTTAATTGTAGTCAATTAAGTTTTCCCCCCTTTTGTGTTTGGTGTAGGCTAGCCTGTGTGTATATATACCCCCATTTTGTGTCATTCAGGAGGTCAGTTTTGTTACGTTCAGACTTATGTTGTGGTTCTGTTATGTTGACCTCAGTTTAGTTGAGACCCACTTTGATTAATTCTGTTGTTACTTTGTTTTTCAATGATTTGAAACTTTGTTTGATTTGTAGGCTAAATAAAGCCAATTTATTTTGCAAATCCTTGACCTTGTGCCTTGCCTTTACTGCTTGGTCCGTGACAATGATATACAGTATAACATTAATGTAAGTGATCACTCGGATTTAGACCTATCTATATTGTAGCTATATAAAACGTTTACAGGCAAATTTTCTTAATTCATTTCCCCGGCGTTGTGATGTTGATGGCCCATATGTGTGACATTTCACTCGCTATAATATCATTATAGTATGAAACAAATAAGATGACCATAATTAAAAGAAATATCTGGGCTATGAAATGTACAATGAATAAAAAGAATGATCAGTGTATGAACTATGCATGACTTGTTTAAGGAAAAAACCTTTGACCCACAAAACTGCTGTTATCATGAACCAGATGCACAGATGCACAGATGCACAGACCCCCACCCTGCCTGTCACAGTTTCCAAGAACCATGTACACTGTATATGTTATCTCACATCCTATGTACTCAGAATTAGGGTGTGCTGTTGCTAGCTAACCATATTATGCGTTTAACTGCGGAAAGAAATTGCTGTTAGCAACCGAACTGTTTGCTTATCTACGGAAGAATCTGCAGCTGCTGGAGTACCGGTGAAAAACCTGGCTATAAAAGGAGGGAAATCAGACGGACTCATCGCTCTTCCTTGACACGCCAGCATTTGTCAGAGGCAAGAAGCTTCAAGCCTAGCTAGTATCTATCTGTTAGTTAGTACTCATTTATGATCTGTAACAAGAATTCCTTTTTCATTTGATTGTTTTAATAAATTTTGTTACATTTATTATAATCATCTGACTGGACCTTGGATCATTGAGTGCTGTTCACTTTCCTTCAACTGAATCAAGAAGATTCTTTCTGGGGAGAACCAACATCAAGGGGTGAGAATTCTTTTGAGATAAGAATAATTCACTGTTGAATTTGATTGATCAAACAGCCTAGCCAAAGAGGCAGCATATAACATGTAAACATATAGAGTGATATATGTACTACAAACTGTTATAGTGCGAACACGGTTGAAGAGTACCGCAAAAGGTATAGACTTATAATATAAAGGGGAAATCTATTATCTCTATAATAGAATAGGAATTTATATAGACTGATCACCTAACTCTTGAGGACACGACTAAAGGATAGGCTCTTTAGTTACCGCGGGATTATATTGATGTCCTGAACGGATGTCTTATAATTCGGAACGGTATTAATCGTGAAAATCCATCGCAATGTTCCGCTAATTGCTCTGCGACAATCTTTCCAATGATACATCTAAATCTTCAGAGCTTCCACTAACTCGGACAGGGTTGCCTTATGTGGCAGTACATGCTTTTTATTGTGTCCTCTCCGACCTTTGCGTTTGGATGAAGACAGAGGTTCAGATTTCGAGAAAGCACGGCCAATGCCATTCTCGGATGGGCCTATTTCGACAAGTGCGAGTCACATTCTTCTAACCGGGCCAGAAGGACCCTTTCTGAAGAGAACGACATCGGAGGGTGAGCATTCTTCTGAGATAAGAATAATCACTGTGATATTTGATTGATCAAACAGCCTAGCCAAAGAGGCAGCATATAACATGTATACGTGTATAGGATATATGTATGACAAGTTGTTATAGTGCGAACACGGTTGAAGAGTACCACAAAAGGTAGACTTATAATATAAAGGGGGAAATCTATTATTTCTATAATAGAATACGAATTTATATAGACTGATCACCTAACTCTTGAGGACACGACTAAAGTCAAGTCAAGTCATCTTCATTTATATAGCGCTTTTAAAAATGGATTGTTTCAAAGTAGCTTTACAGAGATAAACATATAATTTAAGGTAACAGAGATTGTTTTGGTTTTATAGCGGTTCTTGAATACTGTTATTTCCAGCTAAAGTTTTCATTTTCACCTCCGTCGAAATGATCAGACTTTAAACGCGAACCTGTGATTAACGCTGACGGCGTTCACATGCACATTCAGAATTGATTCTATAGTTATGTGCTTTTGAAAATATGTGCGCAGGTTTGTAATTCCATACAACCCATGCCTAAACAAACTACTTGTCTTGCCTATAAATTTTGATAGAGGATTTTGTTTTAAAGGATAGGCTCTTTAGTTACCGCGGGATTATATTAATGTCCTGGACAGGATATTTTATAATTTGGAACGGTATTAATCGTGAAAATCCATCGCAACCGGCGACTTCAATGAAAGAGTATATGCATTCCATGATTATTTGCATATACTCTTTGATTTATATGCATTCCATGATTGTTTCTCATATTACCTACTGTTTAACTACTTGGTCGCAAGCTAGTATTACTACTCTGAAACCACTAGAGTCTTTGTATAATCACTAAAAACTCTCGATAAGAAATCAGTTTGGTTTCATTACTGCTTAATATTAAAAAAATACAACTTACTAAGCTGGGATAACTTGATAAAATATGTACATATCTGTTTGCTGTTTAAGACTATACATAGCCTTGCTTCACCATTAAAACAGTTTGTGAACATTAGAACAACTGCTCACCGATCTACAAGGGGTGGGGAAAGAGGGGACTGTATTATCCCTCTCAAAAGAAGTACCTTTAGCCAGTCTGTGTTTTCGGTCAAAGCTGCAAGGGAATGGAACTCCGTCCCATCAACAATTAGACGATTACATGCTTTTGGTTCTTTTCGGTCTCATCTTAAAAAATGGTTACTGACAATTCAGCACTGTCAACATTAGTATTGTATTCTTGACAATAGACTTAGGCTATTTTTACCAATTGTTCTTGGCTTTGTGCTCTCTTGTGTTGCCATCTTTCTCTTTCTCTCTCTCTTTCCTTTCGCTCATGTTTACTTTGTTTTAGATAATATACGTTTATTATTACTATTATTATTATTATTATTTTTTTATATATATATTTTTTTTATGATGTGTATATGTGTGATGCTCTGTCTCTGTTTTTAGGGTGACTATTTAACATTCTGTTAAGGGTCTACGGATGAAAAATAGCCTTTTGGGCTAATTCTGGCACGTTTACACTTGTTTATTAATGTGCATTGACCCTGTAAATAAAAATAAAAAAATAAAAAAAATAAAAAAAAAGAGTAACGGGTTCAAGTTCTGTCGATGGGTCTCCTGCATCTGCAGTTGCCATGCTATCTTTTGACTGGCTGTAGCTAAGTTAGAGGAGGTTGACTCACAGCACTTCAACACGCATGTTTTTTTTCCCGTGGCAGCATCGACGATTCCATTTTTTAATTCAAAGTTCGAGATTGTGACTTAATTTTTTTTTATCATATTCAGTGAAATCGACACTATAATCTGACAGAACAACATAAATAGTGGTTTTAGAAAAAAACCCGAGCTTCTAACTCCACCTGGAGCGTGTTATTTGTTTTGCAAAAATCCACAGCTCCCGGATCGTCGGGTCCAATCAGCGCAGGGGGGTGTGAGATCTGACTGTCAATCACAGATCGGGCACACGCCACCCCTCACGCACGTTACAATCACATGCACACGCCGGAAGTTCGCGCAATAACGAAGAGTGATGGCGGATGTATCTCGCTTTCAAAACACTAACAAATCAAGTAAGAGTATAAATGACGTTAGCAATTGCAATCTATCGGTAGATTAGCCAGGGCAGCATACCACCAAATACTCCATGGTGTTGATGGATGCTGATGAGACGGCGCGTTCACAGATAACCTGGTGCACACGCACTGACGAGCACGAACTCGGTGGGAGGGTATCCGTTGATAGTGGGGGAGGGGCATGAGAGTTGTAAACATTCAAAATTTTGCCTAAGTCCACTCAATCTGCCAGACTTGCCGACTGCAGCTTTAATTTCGGTCGATTTCGATTGACACCCTTACTCGTGCATATGACTTATGACTCATATGGCTGAGATGCAGAGAACAGAACAAAAGCTCTTTATTACAGCAGAACATTTTAAATGGTTATACTTTTTATTAGCCTAGACAGTTCCCTTACACTGAGGCCCCATCCACACTACTGCGTTTTCGTTTAGAAACGGATAATTAAAACGAATACGATCTCCGTCCACACCAGCGTTTTAGCTGCGTATTAGAATTGATCTCCGTCCACATTAAAACGACTGAAAACGCGGATCACGTGACCATTCACCAACACTGGGCATGCGCGTGCCGGTGTAAACACAACTTCATTGATAAAATTATCCCACCATGCTCTGGGTTAACCCCAAACCGACGCTCCATGTACGGTCAACGCCGCCGCTGCACACTGGAATTGTCACAGATCGCTCGAATAATAGCTTGACTCCGGCGCATGTAGGCAGTTATAGCGCTGTAAAATGCAGAATTTACTTGTACAACAGCTGCTAGCAAAGATATACGCCATGACTGATGACACCCAATCACAGAGCCGAGCGTGAGCCTCTACTACGTCATTGTTTCTAAAGTCCTCCGTCTTGACCCGTCTACACTAAAACGCCCTCCGGAGATTCAAAACGAAAAACGGATCGGCAGCGTTTCTAAACTTCTCCGTTTTGGGTCTCCGTTTTTGCCGTTTTAGTGTGGACGGGAGGTGCAAACGTAGCAAAAGGTCTCCGTTTTAAACGAAAACGCAGTAGTGTGGACGGGGCCTGAGCTAGGGGTTTCTTATTACAACCTTTTCTGAGTTTGCAGAGATGGATGTTCTGAGAAAGCGAGGGAAGTGCCATTCTCAGATGGGCCCCTCACAACAGCACAGACACCCAAGCAGAAGCACAAAGGAAGGAAACACCATGTAAAGGCAAGAGTGACGCAAGAGGATGTGGCTATGCAAGGTTGCTAAAGCATTAAGTTCACAAGACAGTTCCTCAGAAAAAGACCCAAAGCAGCCGACTGTACTGGTATGTGGTTTTGGGTATATATATATATCTCAGAAAAAGCATGCTCAAGTGTGTTCATTGTTTGGTGTGCATCTCTAGATAGAGTGATTTCTCTCTAGATCTTTCTTTTTTTTGCTCAAAACTACCAGCTGTTATTTTATAATCTGATGAGCTCAAGTTATTTTTAACAGATTGCTTACTTGAACTGCTTAGAAGCAAGTTACTCTTTGTACATCCATTCTCCAGGACCACCTTTGGGATGGATTAGCTGAAGAATCATAATCTGTAACCTTCTGATATTTTGCTGTACAAAGAAAGTTCAATAGCAATACAAAAGGTATTTGTACATCTTCTTCACTGACCAGGACAAAAGGGATCCAGGAAGCTTTCACCGGAGGGTAAGCATGAAAGATCTTCTGAGTCTATAGCTATGTTTCCATCCACACGTTTTTATCCGCATTAAGTGATATCGAATGAAAAATGCCTTATGGAAACAGTAAAATTCGATTGAATTTCATAAATATCGACTCTCTATCGGTCTCATCGGATTTTATCTTGATCGATATATGGCTTATGTGATGAACGCGGATGGAAACGTTATTATGGTGCAATCCATTTTGCCTAGCAAAAATTTGTTCGCAAATGTTGGCTTGAATGTTGTGCAATTCGGTGAGAAAATGAATGGAAACACCTTAACATGTCTCAGATCAATTCGATATACCAATCTGATCGCGAAACAGCATGTGACGTCATTACGCACAGGTTTTTATCCGCTTTAAAGCCGTTTGATTGAAACACACTTTCACCAGCTTTATTCGCATGAGGTTTTTTACCGAACTTCAGATAATTCGATTGACAAGTGGATGGAAACATGGCTAATGATTGTTATTGTTGTATATGGTGTTAAGGGACATATTTAACTGGTATAACAAACTAGCCAGTATAAACCATTTTTGTGAGATCGTGTTGTGACCTGACAGCAAAAGACCACCTAACTAGGGGTTATTCAGGAACTGAGGTAAATACAAGATCTCACCATAGTTAACTAACAAGAACTTAAGCTATTAATTCACTGATGTTAAACGTATGTAAAAAGTGAGTGGAGGCGGGGCTCATTTGCATATTCTATACTAAATGAGGCAAGAGTGTCAAGTTACATTCAAGCTATTTTAAGGCATGAAGATTTTTTTTTCAACGAAAAAAACAGTAAAACATAATTTTTGTGATCAAAGATGAGTTTTAAGGGATAAAATGATACTATTTAAGCTCAGGTGCCACATCCCATGTGATCAATTCCTGGTTACCGTTTGTTGTAATACGGTGTTTTGGAGGGAGGAGTCGTTTGCTATGGTTTCTATTGAAATCAAAGTGAAAGAAATGAAAGGGTTGGGACTAGTGAAGAACTAAAGCAGGTTTTATAATATCCCCAACAGGAGAACAAGTGTCTCTACTGAGGATTGTTCACAGTCATGTCAGACGCTTTGTCCTTCATGGAGGAGGACTTGACATGCATCATCTGTTGTGATGTCTTCACTGATCCGGTAACTCTGAAATGTAGCCACAGTTTGTGCTCTGAATGCCTCCAGAGTTTCTGGACGACTCAAGAAGTGCCGCAGTGTCCGGTCTGCCGTAAGAAATGCTCAAGCGACGAACCCACCAAGAGCCTGGCATTCAGAGCGCTCTGTGAATCCTTCAAGACGAGAAAACCCACAGCTGTTTCAGGAGACGTTTGTCCGCTGCATAAAGAGACACTCAAACTCTTCTGCTATGATGACAAGAAGCCCATCTGTGTGGTGTGTTACACTTCAAAGAAGCATAAAAATCACAAGTGTTGTCCTGTCGAAGAGGCTGCTGGGAATTTAAAGGTAGGAGAAGTTTGGTGAGTGAGTGTTTAGTTTCTTCAAGCTTGTTATTAAGAGTTTATCCTGTGATTCCAGGAGCAAGTAAAAGAAAAAATGGGCAGACTTGAGGTGACCCTCGCTGACTTTAAGAAAGCCCATGAGAGCTGTGTGGAAGAGGATGAGCTCATTAAGGTATGTGGTTAGTGTTTCAATCAGTACAATTATGTTAAATTTCTCCTGTCGATCAATCATTTAATTAGTTCTTTCCTTGAAAAACAATTCTTAATGCCTTAAAATATCTTGAATGTAACTCGACACCCTTGCCTCATTTAGTATACGCGATTCTATGAATATGCAAATGACCCCCGCCTCCACTCACTCACTCAGCTCAGAGATCCACTGGTTAACGATCACACGTTGATCTGATTGGTTACAAGGTCGTTTGTGGCGTCAGAAACACCAGCGATTTCAAACCGTGTTTTTGAGACTGTCTTTAGTTCACTGCAGTTTTAAGGAGAAAATACTCAGCAATGGCGTCGACTTATGAATCTACACATGATTTGTCTTAAAGCATTTTAAAAACACCACATAGACATATAAACAACACTAAAAGCTGGATTCTCACCACAGGGGGACTTTAACAGAAAGGATTAAACCTTCTTAAACCATTTCAGGAACACATCAGTGTAGAAGAAAGCAAGATCAAGAAGGAATTTGAGAAGCTCTATCAGTTTCTTAAAGAGGAGGAGGAGAAACGGATCAGAGCGTTGCATGAAGAAATGCAAAATCGAAATGAGAAACTCAAGGCCAGAATGGACGATCTGTCCGCACAGATGTCAGATCTGTCTGAGAGGACGGCAACTCTCTGGAAGCACTTGGAAGCTGAAAACATCACTTTTCTCCAGGTACAAATAGGATACGCATGACACCAGGGACTAAAGTCTATCAGAGAGCTGTAAACGTGTCTAATAATCAATGTTCATGATGTTCACACACATGACTGAGCACTAACTGCTTTTTTATTTCTCATTCAGAATTACAGGGATGCATTGAAAAAGTGAGTCTTTGCAATTAGCTTTTTGATACAGCTAAAATCAATCATATTTCAAGCCTTTATTTGTTATAATTTTGATGATTATGGCTTATAGCTTATGAAAACCCCAAATTCAAAATTAGAATATTGTAAAAACGTTTTCATAAGCTGTAAGCCATAATCATCAAAATGATAACAAATAAAGGCTTGAAATATCTCACTTTGCATGTAATGAGTCTATATAATATATTGGTTTCACCTTTTAAGTTGAATTACTGAAATAAATGAACTTTTGCACGATATTCTCATTTTTCGAGTTTCACCTGTATAACTGTTTATGTAAACAGATTCAAACACCCATCAGCACCAGACGTGAGCCCAGAAATGGAGGAATTTCAACACCATCCCATTCAGACCCTGATCTTCACCACCTGGGCCAGAATGCAGAACCTTGTAAAACAGCGTAAGTTATAACGTCTCCTTAGACATAATTTACTTTAACAAATGTTGTTCCACATCGTATGCTTTATTTCCATGGAACAAAAATGAAAAATTTTGTGCAACTCTTGTACAGTTTATGGTGACCAGAGGCTTGAAAGGTCCAACATGGACAAAAAAAATATAAAATTTTTGTATATTTTGGGTTTTCTTTCCATATATTGCTGTATTTTTGTATATATGTGTGTCTTGTACTGGAGTTTGTTATGTATTCAGAGTAGCATGAAGGAGGGAAGTAGAAAAAGAAACCGTTTTTGAACGTTTGTTTGAATTACATACTAAAATTGTACCTCAAAAATACATCAAAAAAGTAATAAAATAAAATAGGCCTAGTTAGTGTTTTTGTTGTTTTTAAGCCTTACCTTAAAAATAAATAAGGTTATGACACTAAAAACTACGAGTTTAACTTGCATAGATTTAAAATATTGTTAAAGACATGTAAAGAAAAAATAATTAAATTTAATAATCAGCTCCTGGGAAACGAGAGGAGCTGAGGAGGGAGGAGCTGAGGAGGGAGGAGGCTAATCAGCTCCTGGGAAACGAGAGGAGCTGGAGAGGGAGGAGGGTAATCAGCTCCTGAGAAACGAGAGGAGATGGGGAGGGAGGAGGGTAATCAGTTCCTGAGAAACAAGAGGAGATGGGGAGGGAGGAGGGTAATCAGCTCCTGAGAAACAGGGAGCTGAGGAGGGTAATCAGCTCCTGAGAAACGAGAGGAGCTGAGGAGAGTAATCAGCTCCTGGAAAACGAGAGGAGCTGAGGAGGGAGGAGGGTAATCAGCTCCTGGGAAACGAGAGGAGCTGAGGAGGGTAATCAGCTCCTGGGAAACGAGAGGAGCTGAGGAGGGAGGAGCTGAGGAGGGAGGAGGGTAATCAGCTCCTGGGAAACGAGAGGAGCTGAGGAGGGAGGAGGGTAATCAGCTCCTGGGAAACGAGAGGAGCTGAGGAGGGAGGAGGGTAATCAGCTCCTGGGAAACGAGAGGAGCTGAGGAGGGAGGAGGGTAATCAGCTCCTGAGAAATGAGAGGAGCTGAGGAGGGTAATCAGCTCCTGGGAAACGAGAGGAGCTGGAGAGGGAGGAGGGTAATCAGCTCCTGAGAAACGAGAGGAGATGGGGAGGGAGGAGGGTAATCAGTTCCTGAGAAACAAGAGGAGATGGGGAGGGAGGAGGGTAATCAGCTCCTGAGAAACAAGGAGCTGAGGAGGGTAATCAGCTCCTGAGAAACGAGAGGAGCTGAGGAGAGTAATCAGCTCCTGGAAAACGAGAGGAGCTGAGGAGGGAGGAGGGTAATCAGCTCCTGGGAAACGAGAGGAGCTGAGGAGGGTAATCAGCTCCTGAGAAACGAGAGGAGCTGAGGAGGGTAATCAGCTCCTGGGAAACGAGAGGAGCTGAGGAGGGAGGAGTGTAATCAGCTCCTGAGAAACGAGAGGAGCTGAGGAGGGTAATCAGCACCTGAGAAACGAGAGGAGCTGGGGAGGGAGGAGGTTAATTAGCTCCTGGGAAACGAGAGGAGTTGAGGAGGGAGGAGTGTAATCAGCTCCTGAGAAACGAGAGGAGCTGGGGAGGGAGAAGGGTAATCAGCTCCTGAGAAACAAGAGGAGCTGGGGAGGGAGGAGGGTAATCAGCTCCTGAGAAACGAGAGGGGCTGGGGAGGGAGGAGGGTAATCAGCTCCTGGGAAACGAGAGGAGCTGAGGAGGGAGGAGGGTAATCAGCTCCTGAGAAACGAGAAGAGCTGAGGAGGGTAATCAGCTCCTGAGAAACAAGAGGAGATGGGGAGGGAGGAGGGTAATCAGCTCCTGAGAAACGAGAGGAGCTGGGAAGGGAGGAGGGTAATTAGTAGGGGTGCGCCGATCCGATATTCGGTATCGGTATTAGTCCGATACTGGCCAAAATCACTGGATCGGATATTGTATGAATCGCGGGAGTATATTCCGATCCGATACGACCACGGACCTAGTCCTAAACTGTCAAACAAATGCTTAACAACACCTGAGAGACATGCCGTAAAGAGAGATGAGCAACATGCGTCACGCTGCAGCTGCACGCAGGCTCGCCAGATTTTCACAACAAAACCCGCCCAATTGCATTTTAAAAAGTAGCCAATTGCGTTTCGGGGTGTGAGAGGGAGCGCGGACTTGGCAACACTGGCGTCACGTGAACAGTAGCTAGAACGAGTAAGGTGAGACCTGTCAGCAATTATCATGTCAGCTGTGTGGAGTTATTTTAAAAAAAAGTGTGCATTTTGTTTTGTGAGTCTCCGCAACGGCGATAGATTGGAGCGCGTCCGAGTGAAGATTGTGCGCGCGCCACAAGAGAACACTGTATCCGTGCAACTGATAGCAGCGGCAACGAGCGCTCAGCTTGATTAAAAAAAACAAACACATTTTAGCGCTAGGTCTAACTATGTTAATTAATGCTCTGTTAAATGGAGATGTTTTATTTATTTGTAATACATCTGTGCCTCATAATGTTTCAAAAGTGGTGGGGGGCAATATCGATTCTGAGAAAAAGTGGCTGGGACATGTCGCACCCTCAAATTACACCTATGATCCCCAGATGTTACATGTGAAAAACTTTAGAGCTTGGACTGTCTACCCAAAATGTTTTTCCCCTTTATTAGGTGTAATGGCCTAGTAGAGTTTAATTTGTGAGTGGCTTATTGTACTATTCTGTTCTATTGTACATTTTATAATGGAGATACCATTATTTTTATGGTAGGTTATACTTATTTAAGTTATGACTACATAGAGTTTTGTGTTACATCCAGTATTTGGCACTGGAATTATATAGTTTTTTATTTGCACAGTTGGACTTTAAATTTAATTAATTGAATGGTGCTGAATAATTAAAAATGCTGCTACAAGTTCTGTTTAAAAATTATTTTAATAAAAATTAAGCAGAAGTAGATTTCTTCCTTTAGGGGAGTAGAACATTTATTGCACTATTTGAGCATGATGCTTTTTAGATGTTAGATGGCTAGGTTAATCACAGTGCATCCTCCTGACAAACGTGTTATTAACAGCTTAATTAAGAGGGAGAAAAATATGGTATGGTATTGTATCAGTATCGGTATCGGCAGATACTCAAGTTTGTGGTATCGGTATCGGACATGAAAAAGTGGTATCGAGCCACCCCTAATTAGCACCTGGGAAACGAGAGGAGCTGGGGAGGGAGGAGGGTAATCAGATCCTGAAAAAAACGAGGAGCTGGGGAGGGAGGAGGGTAATCAGCTCCTGAGAAACGAGAGGAGCTGGGGAGGGAGGAGGGTAATCAGATCCTGAGAAACGAGGAGCTAGGGAGGGAGGAGGGTAATCAGCTCCTGAGAAACGAGAGGAGCTGGGGAGGGAGGAGGGTAATTAGCTCCTGAGAAACGAGAGGAGCTGGGGAGGGAGGAGGGTAATCAGCTCCTGAGAAATGAGAGGAGGAGAGGAGGGTAATCAGCTCCTGAGAAACGAGAGGAGCTGGAGAGGGAGGAGGGTAATCAGCTCCTGAGAAACGAGAGGAGCTGGGGAGGGAGGAGGGTAATCAGCTCCTGAGAAACGAGAGCTCCTGAGAAACAAGAGGAGATGGGGAGGGAGGAGGGTAATCAGCTCCTGAGAAATGAGAGGAGCTGGGGAGGGAGGAGGGTAATCAGCTCCTAAGAAACGAGAGGAGCTGGGGAGGGAGGAGGGTAATTAGCACCTGGGAAACGAGATGAGCTGGGAAGGGAGGAGGGTAATTAGCACCTGAAAAACGAGAGGAGCTGGGGAGGGAGGAGGTTAATTAGCTCCTGAGAAACGAGAAGAGCTGAGGAGGGAGGAAGGTAATCAGCTCCTGAGAAACGAGAGGGGCTGGGGAGGGAGGAGGGTAATCAGCTCCTGAGAAACGAGAGGAGCTGGGGAGGGAGGAGGGTAATCAGCACATGGGAAACGAGAGGAGCTGGGGAGGGAGGAGGGTAATCAGCTCCTGAGAAACGAGAGGAGCTGGGGAGGGAGGAGGGTAATCAGCTCCTGAGAAACGAGAGGAGCTGGGGAGGGAGGAGGGTAATCAGCTCCTGAGAAACGAAAGGAGCTGGGGAGGGAGGAGGGTAATCAGCTCCTGAGAAACGAGAGGAGCTGGGGAGGGAGGAGGGTAATCAGCTCCTGAGAAACAAGAGGAGCTGAGGAGGGAGGAGGGTAATCAGATCCTGAGAAACGAGGAGCTGGGGAGGGAGGAGGGTAATCAGCTCCTGAGAAACGAGAGGAGCTGGGGAGGGAGGAGGGTAATTAGCTCCTGAGAAACGAGAGGAGCTGGGGAGGGAGGAGGGTAATCAGCTCCTGAGAAATGAGAGGAGGAGAGGAGGGTAATCAGCTCCTGAGAAACGAGAGGAGCTGGAGAGGGAGGAGGGTAATCAGCTCCTGAGAAACGAGAGGAGCTGGGGAGGGAGGAGGGTAATCAGCTCCTGAGAAACGAGAGCTCCTGAGAAACAAGAGGAGATGGGGAGGGAGGAGGGTAATCAGCTCCTGAGAAATGAGAGGAGCTGGGGAGGGAGGAGGGTAATCAGCTCCTGAGAAACGAGAGGAGCTGGGGAGGGAGGAGGGTAATTAGCACCTGGGAAACGAGATGAGCTGGGAAGGGAGGAGGGTAATTAGCACCTGAGAAACGAGAGGAGCTGGGGAGGGAGGAGGTTAATTAGATCCTGAGAAACGAGAAGAGCTGAGGAGGGAGGAGGGTAATCAGCTCCTGAGAAACGAGAGGGGCTGGGGAGGGAGGAGGGTAATCAGCTCCTGAGAAACGAGAGGAGCTGGGGAGGGAGGAGGGTAATCAGCACCTGGGAAACGAGAGGAGCTGGGGAGGGAGGAGGGTAATCAGCTCCTGAGAAACGAGAGGAGCTGGGGAGGGAGGAGGGTAATCAGCTCCTGAGAAACGAGAGGAGCTGGGGAGGGAGGAGGGTAATCAGCTCCTGAGAAACGAAAGGAGCTGGGGAGGGAGGAGGGTAATCAGCTCCTGAGAAACGAGAGGAGCTGGGGAGGGAGGAGGGTAATCAGCTCCTGAGAAACAAGAGGAGCTGAGGAGGGTAATCAGCTCCTCGGAAACGAGCGGAGCTGAGGAGGGAGGAGGGTAATCAGCTACTGAGAAACGAGAGGAGCTGAGGAGGGTAATCAGCTCCTGAGAAACAAGAGGAGATGGGGAGGGAGGAGGGTAATCAGCTCCTGAGAACTAGAGGAGCTGGGAAGGGAGGAGGGTAATTAGCACCTGGGAAACGAGAGGAGCTGGGGAGGGAGGAGGGTAATCAGCTCCTGAGAAACGAAAGGAGCTGGGGAGGGAGGAGGGTAATCAGCTCCTGAGAAACGAGAGGAGCTGAGGAGGGAGGAGGGCAATCAGCTCCTGAGAAACGAGAGGGGCTGGGGAGGGAGGAGGGTAATCAGCTCCTGAGAAACGAGAGGAGCTGGGGAGGGAGGAGGGTAATCAGCTCCTGAGAAATGAGAGGAGGAGAGGAGGGTAATCAGCTCCTGAGAAACGAGAGGAGCTGGAGAGGGAGGAGGGTAATCAGCTCCTGAGAAACGAGAGGAGCTGGGGAGGGAGGAGGGTAATCAGCTCCTGAGAAACGAGAGCTCCTGAGAAACAAGAGGAGATGGGGAGGGAGGAGGGTAATCAGCTCCTGAGAAATGAGAGGAGCTGGGGAGGGAGGAGGGTAATCAGCTCCTGAGAAACGAGAGGAGCTGGGGAGGGAGGAGGGTAATTAGCACCTGGGAAACGAGATGAGCTGGGAAGGGAGGAGGGTAATTAGCACCTGAGAAACGAGAGGAGCTGGGGAGGGAGGAGGTTAATTAGCTCCTGAGAAACGAGAAGAGCTGAGGAGGGAGGAGGGTAATCAGCTCCTGAGAAACGAGAGGGGCTGGGGAGGGAGGAGGGTAATCAGCTCCTGAGAAACGAGAGGAGCTGGGGAGGGAGGAGGGTAATCAGCACCTGGGAAACGAGAGGAGCTGGGGAGGGAGGAGGGTAATCAGCTCCTGAGAAACGAGAGGAGCTGGGGAGGGAGGAGGGTAATCAGCTCCTGAGAAACGAGAGGAGCTGGGGAGGGAGGAGGGTAATCAGCTCCTGAGAAACGAAAGGAGCTGGGGAGGGAGGAGGGTAATCAGCTCCTGAGAAACGAGAGGAGCTGGGGAGGGAGGAGGGTAATCAGCTCCTGAGAAACAAGAGGAGCTGAGGAGGGTAATCAGCTCCTCGGAAACGAGAGGAGCTGAGGAGGGAGGAGGGTAATCAGCTACTGAGAAACGAGAGGAGCTGAGGAGGGTAATCAGCTCCTGAGAAACAAGAGGAGATGGGGAGGGAGGAGGGTAATCAGCTCCTGAGAACTAGAGGAGCTGGGAAGGGAGGAGGGTAATTAGCACCTGGGAAACGAGAGGAGCTGGGGAGGGAGGAGGGTAATCAGCTCCTGAGAAACGAAAGGAGCTGAGGAGGGAGGAGGGTAATCAGCTCCTGAGAAACGAGAGGAGCTGAGGAGGGAGGAGGGTAATCAGCTCCTGAGAAACGAGAGGGGCTGGGGAGGGAGGAGGGTAATCAGCTCCTGAGAAACGAGAGGAGCTGGGGAAGGGAGGATGGTAATCAGCACATGGGAAACGAGAGGAGCTGGGGAGGGAGGAGGGTAATCAGCTCCTGAGAAACGAAAGGAGCTGGGGAGGGAGGAGGGTAATCAGCTCCTGAGAAACGAGAGGAGCTGGGGAGGGAGGAGGGTAATCAGCTCCTGAGAAACGAAAGGAGCTGGGGAGGGAGGAGGGTAATCAGCTCCTGAGAAACGAGAGGAGCTGGGGAGGGAGGAGGGTAATCAGCTCCTGAGAAACGAGAGGAGCTGGGGAGGGAGGAGGGTAATCAGCTCCTGAGAAACGAAAGGAGCTGGGGAGGGAGGAGGGTAATCAGCTCCTGAGAAACGAGAGGAGCTGGGGAGGGAGGAGGGTAATCAGCTCCTGAGAAACAAGAGGAGCTGAGGAGGGTAATCAGCTCCTCGGAAACGAGAGGAGCTGAGGAGGGAGGAGGGTAATCAGCTACTGAGAAACGAGAGGAGCTGAGGAGGGTAATCAGCTCCTGAGAAACAAGAGGAGATGGGGAGGGAGGAGGGTAATCAGCTCCTGAGAACTAGAGGAGCTGGGAAGGGAGGAGGGTAATTAGCACCTGGGAAACGAGAGGAGCTGGGGAGGGAGGAGGGTAATCAGCTCCTGAGAAACGAAAGGAGCTGGGGAGGGAGGAGGGTAATCAGCTCCTGAGAAACGAGAGGAGCTGAGGAGGGAGGAGGGTAATCAGCTCCTGAGAAACGAGAGGGGCTGGGGAGGGAGGAGGGTAATCAGCTCCTGAGAAACGAGAGGAGCTGGGGAGGGAGGAGGGTAATCAGCTCCTGAGAAATGAGAGGAGGAGAGGAGGGTAATCAGCTCCTGAGAAACGAGAGGAGCTGGAGAGGGAGGAGGGTAATCAGCTCCTGAGAAACGAGAGGAGCTGGGGAGGGAGGAGGGTAATCAGCTCCTGAGAAACGAGAGCTCCTGAGAAACAAGAGGAGATGGGGAGGGAGGAGGGTAATCAGCTCCTGAGAAATGAGAGGAGCTGGGGAGGGAGGAGGGTAATCAGCTCCTGAGAAACGAGAGGAGCTGGGGAGGGAGGAGGGTAATTAGCACCTGGGAAACGAGATGAGCTGGGAAGGGAGGAGGGTAATTAGCACCTGAGAAACGAGAGGAGCTGGGGAGGGAGGAGGTTAATTAGCTCCTGAGAAACGAGAAGAGCTGAGGAGGGAGGAGGGTAATCAGCTCCTGAGAAACGAGAGGGGCTGGGGAGGGAGGAGGGTAATCAGCTCCTGAGAAACGAGAGGAGCTGGGGAGGGAGGAGGGTAATCAGCACCTGGGAAACGAGAGGAGCTGGGGAGGGAGGAGGGTAATCAGCTCCTGAGAAACGAGAGGAGCTGGGGAGGGAGGAGGGTAATCAGCTCCTGAGAAACGAGAGGAGCTGGGGAGGGAGGAGGGTAATCAGCTCCTGAGAAACGAAAGGAGCTGGGGAGGGAGGAGGGTAATCAGCTCCTGAGAAACGAGAGGAGCTGGGGAGGGAGGAGGGTAATCAGCTCCTGAGAAACAAGAGGAGCTGAGGAGGGTAATCAGCTCCTCGGAAACGAGAGGAGCTGAGGAGGGAGGAGGGTAATCAGCTACTGAGAAACGAGAGGAGCTGAGGAGGGTAATCAGCTCCTGAGAAACAAGAGGAGATGGGGAGGGAGGAGGGTAATCAGCTCCTGAGAACTAGAGGAGCTGGGAAGGGAGGAGGGTAATTAGCACCTGGGAAACGAGAGGAGCTGGGGAGGGAGGAGGGTAATCAGCTCCTGAGAAACGAAAGGAGCTGAGGAGGGAGGAGGGTAATCAGCTCCTGAGAAACGAGAGGAGCTGAGGAGGGAGGAGGGTAATCAGCTCCTGAGAAACGAGAGGAGCTGGGGAAGGGAGGATGGTAATCAGCACATGGGAAACGAGAGGAGCTGGGGAGGGAGGAGGGTAATCAGCTCCTGAGAAACGAAAGGAGCTGGGGAGGGAGGAGGGTAATCACCTCCTGAGAAACGAGAGGAGCTGGGGAGGGAGGAGGGTAATCAGCTCCTGAGAAACGAAAGGAGCTGGGGAGGGAGGAGGGTAATCAGCTCCTGAGAAACGAGAGGAGCTGGGGAGGGAGGAGGGTAATCAGCTCCTGAGAAACGAGAGGAGCTGGGGAGGGAGGAGGGTAATCAGCTCCTGAGAAACGTGAGGAGCTGGGGAGGGAGGAGGGTAATCAGCTCCTGAGAAACGAGAGGAACTGAGGAGGGTACATTTACATTTACATTTATTCATTTAGCTGACGCTTTTATCCAAAGCGACTTACAATTGCTATATATGTCAGAGGTTGCACGCCTCTGGAGCAACTAGGGGTTAAGTGTCTTGCTCAGGGACACATTGGTGTCTCACAGTGGATTCGAACCCGGGTCTCTCACACCAAAGGCATGTGTCTTATCCACTGCGCCATCACCACCCCGTAATCAGCTCCTGAGAAACGTGAGGAGCTGGGGAGGGAGGAGGGTAATCAGCTCCTGAGAAACGAGAGGAGCTGAGGTGGGTAATCAGCTCCTGAGAAACGTGAAGAGCTGGGGAGGGAGGAGGGTAATCAGCTCCTGAGAAACGAGAGGAGCTGGGGAGGGAGGAGGGTAATTAGCTCCTGAGAAACGAGAGGGCAGAGGAGCTGGGGATGGAGGAGGGTAATTAGCTCCTGAGAAACGAGAGGAGCTGGGGATGGAGGAAGGTAATTAGCTCCTCAAAAACGAGAGGAGCTGGGGATGGAGGAGTGTAATTAGCTCCTGAGTCGTATTCCTATAGGTAGACGTGGATCAGCCGAGAGTCACTGATTCGAGCTTGACTAACGTGACCTGCCAGAACTGACGCTACGCTTGATTTCTGTCTACTGTTCCGAGCAAAGATAAAACGCGGCCACGGGTCATCGGGCAGACCTTGTTGTCGAGCCCTGATACAAAAATATACGTCACGTGTCAGCTGAAGCCATCTTCCTTTCCCTAGTAGCATGAACACCATAAAAGTACAGTTGGTATGGCTTTTTGGACCAAGCCTCTGGTCACCATTCATTTTTATTGTGTGGACCAGAAAAAATAACACTGGTACTGACCGCGGTAGTTTACGCTCATCTGTGTTTACAGCTCCTGTGACTCTGGACCCAGACACAGCATCAGATAAACTGAGGGTGTCACAGGATTGCACCAGTGTTCAGTACGCGCTAAAGAGAATTAAAGTGCCTGATATCCCAGAGAGGCTGTGTGTGGGAGTGTTGGCCTCAGAGGGCTTCAGCTCGGGTCTACACTGCTGGGACGTGGAGGTGGGAGACAACGACAACTGGACACTGGGAGTGGTGGGGGAAACAGTGTACCGCAAAAAACTTTACAAAATGGATCCAATGAGTCGTTTTTGGTGTTTCCGTTACGTGGATGGGAGATACAAGAAAGGTCATAGACCTGCCAAAGATATTGATGACGATGAGAGGCCGAGTATCATCCGACTGCAGCTGGACTTTTACAAAGGACAGCTGAGATTCATTGATCCCTTCAGAAACCGAATTTTGTGCTCCTACAAAGGTGGATTTCCAGAGAGGGTGTTCCCATATTTCTGCACTGGAGACTTGCACACGCCACTTAATGTTTTTCCGGCAAATCAACAACAACAGTGAACCACAACTAATGGCGCTTTTCCACTGCATAGTACGGTACGGTTCGGTTCGGTACGGCACGCTTTGGCGCTTTTCCACTGCATAGTACGGTACGTTTCGGTTCGGTACGGCTCACTTGTGGTGCTTTTCCACTGCATGGTCCGGTACGGTACGGCTCGCTTCGGCTCGCTTTAAATGGTACCTGGTCTGTTGAGGTTCCAAGCGTACCGTAACGGTACTAAAATGTGACGTAAAAACACTGCAGATCACTGATTGGTCAGACAGAATCGTCACTACCAGCGTCATTGGACACTAAACCCGCTAGATTTAAATAACCAGTAGACAACAGCCAACGCGGTAGCATCTGTTTTTTAAACTTTAAAAAGAAATGGCTGAATCGTGGTCAGTGGACGAGGTGCAGACGTTCCTCTCGTTGGTTGCCGAGGAGCGGATCCAGCGAGAGCTGGATGGGGCAAAACGGAATGAAAAAGTGTTCCAAGAAGTAGCTCAGCTCTTAGCCGCACACGGCTATCACCGGACCTACAACAGTGTAGGGACAAAATAACGATCAGTCCCACCCACTTTACTAACTGCGGTGGAAAAGCAACCGAGCTAAAGCGAACCGAACCGTGCCGTACCGAGTCGAGTCGTACCACGCAATGGAAAAGCGAAGCGAGCCGAACCGTTCCGCGCCGAGTCGAACCGTACCGAGCCGAACCGAGCCGTACCAGCAGTGGAAAAGCGCCATAACATGATGTATTTTTTACACATTTTGTGTTTCATTCATGTGCCATCTTTCTTTAAAGGGGTCATATAATGCCATTTTTGTACAAGCTAATATGATTCTTTATGGTCTAAATTAAAAGTTTGTAATATACTTTAATTAAAAATTCTCATTAGTATTGTAAGAAAACAGTTATTTTACCTGGTCAAAAACAGCTCTGTTTTCAGCACGCCGTTTCAGTGCATATGACTTTAAATGATCATGAGCTGTTATGGTCACCCCGCCCCTCTGTTCTGAGCGTACACGTTTATAACACAATAACCATAACGCGTTGTTCAGTATAAACGTGGGATTATGAATTATATTGAGAACGTCGTACATAGAAAACATGCCGTAATGTACCCTGAGTGTAAACCTTAGACGCATTCATCGTGAAGCGTGCAGCTAGCAATTTGCAAAGATATAAATATGAATATAAAGGTTAATAAAATGTTACACTCACTTCAGTTGTTCTAGAGGTTCAGCAGGAACACGAATATCTGGTACCGATCCTTTTTTCATGAGCAGCTTCTTAGCAAAACCAGCTTTATACTGACGCTCGTTTATAAAGCAGTCTGGTGAGAAATGATTCGCGCAAACATGAAAGCATTGACGTTGCACGTGGGGAATATTCCCTTCGAAAACAAACTCAGCCACTGTGTCTTCAGCGGTTCGGATTTAGGAACATTAAAATGACTGCTGTGTTCGTTATTACACCCAAGAACAGAACACCACAATCGCTTAGACGCCATTCTGCTCATAGACAGCTCCAGCATATCAACAATGACCGCGCCGGTCCGCGCAGACTATGATTGACAGCTCCCTCACGAGCGAGCGTTGGCGTTGCGACGTTCGTCTGTTGTAGGACAACTTAGTTTGAATAAACGAGCAGACACTGATTAGCAACTTCCTCTACGTTTATTTAAAATTAACAGCAAGACAACTAGCAGTGAATGTGCTTTCCATTAAACGAATCACACACAGTAAACAAATCCTTAACAAAAAAAACTTTGCCATGAATGTGCTTTGTTTTAAATAAATCACACACAGTAAACAAATCCTTTAAAAAAAGTAGGCTACTTAAATTCTATAAGAGAAATTACAAATGATAAAATCTACATACCTTTATCAAAGAAAAAAAGTCAAACAACGACTGTTGTAATAATACCTTAATTAAACTAACTAAATACAGGAAACAAAAAAAGTGCAATGACATTTTAAATTCCTAATCTTTTTCGACTTCCAAGTTCCGTGATAGGAACACCAACATGTTCACTTTACTCGGTTTTAGTGACGATCTGACAGGGGTAACTATGTTACCCGCAGTGCTAAAAACTCACTCTGATGCTGTGCTTGTAGCACAAATACACATGTATTTACGTGCCAATTTTGCTAAGAGCGGATAGCGTGTTTCATTGTCTCTCCAGCATGCTACTGGATCAGCCGTAGAGTCAAATGGTTGTAGCAGCCTCCGAAGCGCCACTAACTCCGCCTCTGTTTACCTCGTCAGCCAAGGCGGTAATCCTCCAGCCGGAAACTGAAGCTACCCTGGGTGCCGCCATTGGCTAGCAAGCCTTCACCTGCTGTTAGCATTCCATTGACTCCCATTCATTTTGGCGTCACTTTGACAGCGAATAAGTATACATCTGAGGCGTTTAAAGACTCCATTTGTCCATTGTTTATTTCTGAATAAACACAACAATGTATAAAAGGCTCTATGACCTTGTATCTTACGTTATGGCCCCGTAGAAGCCGTTTTTGTTCAAATAGGCTAACGATTGCGTCATAACACGCGACTCTCTGTCGCACAGTAGAGAAATTACCGTATAGACAGGAGGAGAAGCTCGCAGGCAATCGGGGGGACGTGGAGGCATAAAGTCCAGGGAGAAGCCCTTAGAGAGTCATAAAGTTGCTCCTGCTGCTCATGGACAGCTAATACTCACGCTCTCCGGCTCTGTGAGATTCGGAAGGGAATGATTCCGATTCCTCTCGGCACAGCTACTAGAAGACGTACAACTATGAGACAGGTTGCTCACGTCACATCTACGTCGTCAAGCTCAGTGTGAGCCTGCGCAGTCGCTCAGCCATCAGGAAGTGAGAGCTTCTAATTGACTTCACTTTTCTCCGTTGAAGTCTATGGGGCCGCTGTGTCCATTTCTTTTAGTGTCTACGTCGTCAGCTGATACAATTTCCCCCAATCCATCCCCCCCATTGCCTCTGTATCTTGGGTCAAGATGACTTTGCCAAAAGCTCCTGAGTGACTGGGGCACTGTATTTGTCCTCCAGTACGCTGGACATTTTGCGTTTTATATTTTGTGTCAGATCCGTTTCATTGGGCCTAGAGCTCGGCCTGTTCGGGCAGCTTCACTGTTTACACCGTTGGTAACAGCAAGATGCAAATTATGTACAAAACAATTTAGCCACGGCCATCCTAATTGCCTTACTGCAGCAACAATGTTCGCTCCATTGTCGGTTGTGATACACGGCAGCTTCTTTTCAGCTTCTTCTTTGTGTGGCTTTCAGGCGTGTAGCTTGTTTCCAAACACTTGGATTTCAGTGACCAGTCTTTTGCGAGGTAGTGAACGGTCAGGCTCATATATGGGGTCATATTCACGCTTGACCACATATCTGTTGTCAGTGCAAAATTACTGATTTCCTGGAGGTCTCTTTGCACCGGAACAGCTGTTTGAGAGAAGTACTCTCTCCCAGGCAACTCGTACTGTTTGTCGAAAGTATTCAACATTTCTTTAAATTAACTTTTTTTCCACTGTCCGGAAGGGTACCATTCCTAATACCAAATATCGAGTCACACTATCTGTTAGTTAGGGGTGTAACGGTTCACAAAATTCATGGTTCGGTTCGATACGATACAGTGGTGACACGGTTCGGTATGTTTTCGATACAGCAAAAACAAAAACAAAATGCCAGAGAAATTTCCTTGATTTTTACATTTTTATTTATTTATTAAAACTAACATCATAAAGTATGATCTTTTTAAAATTTGAACAATGATGGAGCTATACTTGACTCTTCTTAGCAGCATATAAAACAAAAACAGCTCCTTATAAAAAAAATGAAATGTAATATTGTAGTAGTTACAAAGGATTATTTTAAGTTTGCAAGTTTGGAGAAATGTGAATGCTTCTCACTAGATCTCTCAGCGATGTTATTACTTCTGTGGCGAACTCAAATGCTTTCTTTACTGGATCTCTTAGCACTGTGTAGTGACAGTGTCGCTTGATCAAGATTGGCTGCGCTGCACTGGCATTGGTCCAAACTCATAGCGGTCCATTAAGCACAAATGAGTTGCGCACTTTCGTTCCGCTTTCATCACGTTTTGATGTTGGGCAACATTGTGGTGGTCGCGCCAGCGCGAATGCTAAAAAAATGTTGGTCGGCAGGAAAAATGGTCCAACGAATCGTTCGGTTTGAAATGCGTACCTGAAAGCCTCGTACCGAACGGTTCATTACGAATACATACCGTTACACCCCTACTGTTAGTACTCTCCATTTGTCGCGGCCTTTTTTATATTTCGTCGCCTTGGAAAATGCCTCGGCCATATTCAACTGCCTCTGACCAGATGTGGATGGTTAAGCGGCAGCAGAAGCAGTGCTTAATCCAAGGGCCGCGTAGGCCGCGGGGTGGTTAATCTTCAGATGGTTACGGAGATTGGTGGTGTTGGCATTTACCGTTTTTCCGCATATTCTGCACACAGGCTCATCAAGATTTTCTGGTTTTCCGTTGCCATCTAGTTTAAACCCGAAATGTGCCCATAAAGGCGATGCAACATTATTTTTCGCAACGAGATCCATTGGTTTTACCTTTCTTCACAAAGTTCTCACGTATGTAAAGTGATACTGCAGCAGGCCATAGGTTGTTACCGCTATCACCCAACGACCCCCACCCTACAGGTTCTTTAGACTCTCATTTACACGAAAACCCCGTTTTTATTACAGAAAACGATCATTTTTAAAAGCTCTGTTGCCGTGTCAACTGGGAGAAACAGGGTTTTAGGTTTGGCAGAGTTATGATGGCGCTCGACGGCGTATTTATGCGGGTTGATGTAAATGACAACTTTTTTGAAAACGATGTTGTGTGCACGATGTTATTATTGAAAACGGAAGGGGGGGGGGGGGGGGGGTTAGGGGATATTAGTTTCTCTAAATACCCGGCGATGTGTAAATTTGCCTTGGAAGCACCTCCCTCTAACCCGTTGTTTAAAACAATTGACCTGATATATTCCTCCATGTTCATGAGTCATCTGTGCATCTCATCCATCACGTTATTATAACAGGCTGTAGCCACAGTTTTGAGTTGCGCTTTTGTGTGAAGTTTGAACAAGTTGAAAAATGCCTAAACAGACGATTTAACTTTTTAATAACAAGATCCATATTTTCACCTTACTGGGGAAAGAAACAAACTAAAAAATATTTTAATAACACGGTTTTGGCGGTTATAGAGTTCTAATGACGGTGTTCAACTATAACCGTCGGTCTCACGGTTATATAATAACCGTCACACCCCTAGTAGAGATGCACTGATGTATTGGCCGGCGATATTTATCGGCTGATCTGCATAATGGCTATAGCATGAAAATGCCAATTTTACAAACCGATAGGTTATTAATTAACTGTGTGAAGACACTGAGTTGTATAATGTCTTTTTAAAAGACATTTAATAATCAGTTTAGCGGGGGGAAAGCAGTAAATATTTTCCTGAAGTAGCTAAATTAATACTTGATATATAAAGCAACTGCACTGGAATTACGCAGCAATCCGTTCAATAAAAATGATTTGATTATGCAGCAATAAACTAGATAGTGTAGCTTATTGCATTTGTTTTTGACCTTTGCGAATTTAAAACCGTATTCTATAATAACAAAACTTAAAATAAGTGAGCAAGTGACAAAAATCGGTATTGTTGGGAATTATTTGAATTTTGAAAGATATTATGCACCTACAAATACACTTACAGATACATACACACGCACACACTTACAAAGAGGCCCGAAGCCCAAAGGCCGTAAAGGACGGAAAAACGCCGATATATGGGAAACAATGTCGACTCCAGACTAACTTTTTTCACTAGGAGCACAGTGGCCCCCAAATGAAAATTTTAAGGGCACAACCAGAAATTTTAGGAGCACACACCATAAATCAACATGCTAACCAAATATTTACATTTCTGCTAATTTCCAATGTATTACTATTTTGATAATAGATACAGAAATTACAATGTGCTGTTTCAAATTCAGTGTCACATTTTATTGTGCACTTTTGAAGATGCAACAACAAGGTAAACCGACAGCACTATCGCTGTCATGACAGTACAAATATGAAAAAATATACCATACATTCAGAATGGTACTTATGTAGGGATGTGACGGTGAGGATATTTTCCCACCGGTTAATCGACGTGTGACAACACTGGTATCACCGGCGGGGGCTTTTAAATGGCTAATTTAAAGGCAAACTTAAAATGTGCGCGTTTGCACGGGCATTCATAATGGTGTGGTCGTGCGGAGCAGCAATGTTTTGTTGTTGTGCCACTTGGATGGTTAGTTCATTAGCCTATTATTCTTAATGAAAAACACAACAGTGCAATGACATTTCCGCTTAAAGGGGCTATGTGTAGGTTTTTACTTAAAAAATCTTTAAGATAGAGTCTTCATTTGTACATTTATGAGCCAACCATAATGTAATAGAAAGAATGACACCTTGACTGTCCACCATGGTTGCCTCTATCAGCCTGTAGGCTCAATTGTGTGTGAAGGAGTCGGGTCCGAGTTGGCGCGAAAATTCACAAAATGTGACGTCATGCGCGTGCTCGTCTACTTGGGCGTACGGCAGCCATTAGTAAGCAGCGGCAATCGCTGGCAGAAGTGTTTCAAATGGATTCTGCGGACGGAAAGCAGCGACCAGCCTCCAGCACAATCCAGACACCCAAGGAAACTCCTCGTAAGTAAGAAAAAAAGCCTTATAAGCCTTATCTAGTGCGGCCAACGAGCGTGTGAGTATGTGCACCGAGAACGAGCATGAGACTGGCTGCAGTTTCTCTAACGGCCACTGGTGTCAGTAACGGTAAGAAATTTTAGAACTTCTGCCATGCTCCTTTAAATAGGCGCTTTTACATTTTGCTTTGACAGCAAATATTCCGCAGTCAGCTCCTGTTGCTGATCTGTGCGGCGACTCACGTTCGGCTCACGATTTATTAAGCAGACATGTTCAGTTTAATACTGAACTAAATGATTTTATAAAAAAAAAAAGTCAAATCGACAGTGCGGGGCGTTGCCGTGATGGGCAAGAGATGTAACCGGTGTTGCTTCTGAACACCAGTAACACCGACTATCGTAGCAAGCCTAGTGCTTAGTAACAAAGTGCTTAGTAACCTTTCGGTCATTTCACAGTTATAAACAATACTTAACAAATGTATGAAGACATTAGGGGCACTAGCCAATAACAATCCACTAGAACAAGGTAGCGACTGCAACATTCGCAGTTCATGGAGTTCGTCTCCTTACAGTACCTCAACCAGATGAATTCTCACAGCCAGTCTCACCGAAAATGGTGGGTTCGGCCTTTTCGCCACACAAACCTCTGACTCATCATCCGAGTGTGATACTGTAGACTCTGGCACTAGCCGCATGTCAGAAGAACGAGTCGATAGATCGCTTGCTCATTGCTCAAAAACCCAATAAATTGCATAGGAACAATGTAACCCAGTTCCGTATATATATGACTGCTTTTTGACTGTTAATTGCATTTTTTTTTTTTTTTTTTTTTGTGCATCCCTGAGAGGAAAATAATTCTTTACCAGCTCAGTTTATTAACTGAAATTCTTTTTGCTCAATCTGCTCTGCTGTATTATTTTAACTTGAATAGCTCGGATGAGGACAAGTTATTTTTTACATCTATTGCTTGAACTGCATAAAAGCTAAATAGCCTGTGTAATTTTCCACTCATACAGGACTGCCCTGTTGAGATTGGATAAGCTGAAGTAACCTGTAACCTTTTGATATTTTGCTACAAATATTATTCATTGTATAACCAGTATTTTTATCTTTTGTTCAAATAAAATTTTATTTTATAAAGACAAACACTGTTCAGTTTTTACTTCAGTTTATAAAGACAGTCCTACAAGTACAAGTAAGAGAAAGAGCATTAAAGTATATCTTGCGAGACCAAGGACAACCAAGGATCCACGAAAGATTCTGCTGGAGGGTAAGCATGAACTTGATTAATGATTGTCAATGATGATTATTGTTTCACATAAATTAAGGGGTACATCTAGATTTACTGGTATATGGCCTGAACAAGCTAGTGAGGATTTAATCCTAATACTGACCTGACAGCAAAAGGCTACCTGGCCACTTCGATACCAGGGGCTCGTCAGGACCTGAGAGTAATACCAGCTCTCACCACAAGGCGGCTCGTCCGGGATTGCTAGTATTAATTTAATAAGTAGAATCCTAGTGAACAATAATTATCAAAACTAAAATCCCATTAAAATCAGCATGCTTAGACAGTGTCTCCAAAGTGCAAGGAGGAAGTCACTAAGAGGGTAACTTTCTCATTAAATCTCAGGGAAGCCTGAGAAAAAATTCTACTGTTAAGCACGAAAAGTGGTAATAAAATCTCGAGGACAGCGCTGTGGGACCAGAGAGTACCCAAACTAGAAAACCCCAAAACAAAGAGATCATTACCAAAGCTCTCAAAGGAGCAGACACACAGTCATAGAAAAAAAAAAAAACTAATATCGCTTTGCTCTCGCCAGATAAACTAACTAAGGGAAGCAGGGCTAGAAGGAAACGAGGAACTACTAGCACTTTGTACACCTCTAACGTAAAGTAAACTAGTCAAGCTTGTTAGCAGACAAAGTCAAAGTGATAAAATTACCGTAGAAATTGGGGATAATGATGTCACCATACCAATTATTATAGGAAAGGACATTCGGGTAACTAGAAACGGCGTTCAGGATCAGAGAGCTCTGATCGCGGCTGAATCCCCCTCACCATCAGTGCATACTGACAGGAAGGGGCAGCTGGGTATGAATATGGCCGCGTTGGCATAGAATATGAAATGACACCCATAGAGTCGGGAACAATTCCTAAACACAAAAACTTCGTAACCAGGTTTTGTCCCCTGACACCAGGGGAAGAATTACGGGAAACGAGAAAGTCAGCGTTTAGCCCGTCTCAAACTTCCACTGAAAGAAAAGATAACACTACAGAGTGCCAGTGGAGGAGGAGTAAGGAGATAGTTCAAGTTCAGAGTATACCGAAGATGAGGAAATACCTAGCAGAAAGAGGGTTACCTATAAGAAATCTAAAAGCCAATCTCGCGAGAGGCGAAGCAGCTCTCATCAGAGAGAGCATGACAGCCTGGGAGGTAGAATGTTTCTGACTTCAAATTAAAAGTCTCCTGTAATGTTCATTTCACACGAAAAGCCGGCTAACCAAAAGAAACATGAGAATATGTCACCTGTAGATATTTTAGCTACAATTGCGAAAAATCTGCTCACAATTAAATCATTGGCTGCAGAAAAATGAATCATCATTGTTGCTAAAGGTGAAGGTATCGATTTATTAGCAAAAGAAGCAAAAAACTTGATTAATGAGAATAAACGTATTCACATTTTCACGTGGTCGAAATGGATCAAGCTAATTAGCGATAATTAGAAACGTAAAAACTCAGAAGAAGGATAAAAAGACTGTGATAACACTTTGCTTGAAGGGGTGTGCATAAGACTGACATGACACCTTCATAACCATGACATAACATATGTCATGAATATGAAGTAGGGTTTATGCATGTTTATGACAACTGTCATTAAGTGTCTTTCGCTCAATAATGACATTTTGAATGCAAATATGACATTGTTTAAGATGTCTTTGTTATGACATCTTGACATAAACCATAACATCATAACCTGTCAGTGTCTTTGTCATGACAACTTGACATTAAATTAAATTAAACTGTCATGTGGTTGGTTTTGACATTGGCTGTCATAAGGCCATTATAACTAAACTGTGTCATGAAGATTTTTCTTGACCTCAACTACAGTGGTACACATTGAATTTGTCATTAAAAAGTTATAATGGCTTCATGACAGCCAATGTCAAAACCAACCACCTGACAGTTTAATGTAATTTTAACCAATAAAGCTAAGTGGTTTCTTAAGCTTGATAATTAATCTGCTCGGTCATGTTTATGACAGGTTGTGTTGTCTTAGTAATGTCAAGGTGTCATAACAAAGACATTTCAAACAATGTCATAATTGAGCGAATGACACTTAATGACAGTTGTCATAAACATGCATACAACTTCCTTCATATTCATAACATGTGTCATGTAATGATTATGAAGGTGTCATGTTAGTCTTATGCACACCCCTTCAAGTAAAGTGTTACCAAGACTGTTATAAACCCTGCTCAAATGTGTTATTTTACTGACGGAAGTTCAGACAAAGGAGAGACATGGTGGAGGTTTTTGGTCAAACTGAAAGGTAAAATTATCCACAGAGAGAAAGCCAGGCTAGGCAATGACAAAAGCGCACAGGAAGCTGAGGTTACAGCCAATGAAAAGGACATTATGCACATGAAGGAAAACAGCCATAAAAAGTGTGTGTTGGTGACTGATAGTGAATATGTGTATCTGGTAGGGGTGTGACGAGATCTTGCGAGACTAAAATATGACGAGATTTCCCGTCGAGTGAAAAGCTGTCTCGCGATATCGAGGGTGAGGGTGAGATTACCATAGAATATTCCACCTCTACACTCACATTCGCCTAAACTACCGTTTTGCTGTTTTTATAAAATAAAAAACCACCATTATAAACTAATGTAAAAGTCTGCTCTGCTCATCCAGCACAAGTTGCCGTTGCAATCAGTGCAGCACGAATCACAGTTCACTGATCGCGTGACGATGGCGGAGGATTCGTTGCGCAACATAGACTAAACGTCTGATAAATGTCTTATCTTGTAGAATGTGTGCTCCCTATACACAGAGTACACGCGATCACGAATTTGAAAGTGAAAGTAAAACACAAGCTCCCTGATGTGCATTGCACACAAATTAGGCTGCATACATACAATAGTCCGTCTCCCAATACCCATCTGTGGACTGTTTATTTGCGGCTATGGTCTCAGTTTGCACTGCGAATATTGAGAAAGTACTGTAATGTCTTAAGGACAACAGACATGGGAGGCTCTGTTTCTGAACTTATAACATGAAAGCAAGAACAACTGTAGAGACAAACACACCAGCCTCGTTTCTCTCTACCCGGCCTTTTCCGAACTCACCGCATTAACCCTATAACTGCCTGTGCAAAATAAAACAGCAATTTCAAAACAATTATAAAGAGTCTGTGTGCTGCTAACTTTGATTATGGTTGCACTTGCACTTATTCTTTGCGCTTAATAAGAGAGTTCAAGGAGTTCAGTTAGGAGGTCACACACAGCCTCAATCAGAAGTTCTGAAAGCTCTTAAATGTACAGTTAGGTCTGAAGAGACTCATGTGTAATCATACAGGAGAAAAGCCAGTCAATAAAAACCTTTTAAAGTGCTTCTATATTGTTTTCTTTCAATGCATTTGATAATTCATACTCATAAAGTTGACCGGAAATGACATGCATTAGAAGATTATTAGTTAAACATTGCAAAATGCATGCATACTATTTTTCCAGTCATGAATTTTGTCATTGAGGATTTCTGAAAAGTTGAGCAAAAATCTTGTCTCGTCTCGTTCTCGTGAACCCAATCTCGTGTCTCGTCTCCTCTGATAAGCATCTCGTCACACCCCTAGTATCTGGGCATTGTCCACAACCTGGGAAAAGTTAAAGGGGTGGTTAAGTATTAATTCACTTTTCTAACTTTAGTTAGTGTGAAATGTTGCTGTTTGAGGATAAACAACATCTGCAAAGTTACAACGCTCAAAGTTCAAAGCAAAGGAAGATATTTGCTTTTAAAGAAAAGGACTACAACAAACGGCTGGTAGGGACTAACGTTACACAACATTCCTCCAGGGTTAGTGAAATCACCAACCCTAAAATGTACATAAACCCGCCCCCGGGAACACGCAGTCCATGTTGAGAAGAGGAAAAGTTGTTGTATAAGAGTACATTTGTGAGTCAGCTCAAACTGTAGCATCCATCTTTTCACATGCAATAGAAAGTCACTCTGTGTGCATCTCACAACAGTTCCTATACGAGCGATTTATAGATTATCCTGACAGAATATCCTAATTGAAGATAGTTAACTCTACATCAGCAACATAAATTCATCAACTAACCATTCAGAGACGTCCTGTTGAATTCTACATGTTGTCACTTCTTCTTGAGTCTCTCCATCTTTGTCTGACTCCGTTTTAACATTAAAGGCAGAACAGTTTCTGTCATTTTAGTGTGCCTGCATGAGGTAATCGCAGCTGCTGATCTTGAAACCCCGCCCTCTGCACAGCTCATTTGCATTTAAAGGGCCAGGCACAAAACGGTGCGTTTTTGCAAACCCTCAAAAAATGACAATGGGCTATATGCACGCATAAGTTCCGCATTTGACGCAAGGCTGCTCTTCAGTTTCCGGTTGGGGAGATTTAAAGCGGAGGAAAACCGAGGAAAACGGGATTATGGCAGAGTCTTCAAAATGTACTGTCCTCCCGTCTTTGAAACAAAACTTTAATACGTTTAGATGTAATTTAATATATAGTTATGTTTATTTAATATAATAAACAAAGAAGCATAAACAAAATGAGGGGTGTCTGTTTTGTCTGTTTTTGTGACTAACGTTTCTTTATTATAGCAATAGAGTGTAAAAACCAATATAAATTCTCGGGATAGCATTGGACTCTACGATCGGCGGAAGTAATCCAGCATCCTTAGACCTTCACCGGAAATACCCGCGTGCATAGAGCCCATTAACATGGGGTTATTAACGGGGTTATTAACATGTTATATAAAAATATCTGTGGGGTATTTAGTGCTAAAACTTCACACACACACACGGGACATCAGAGATTTATTTTACATCTTGTGAAAATGGCATTTTACCACCCCTTTAAAGGAAAAGTTTAAAGTTCAGAGGATATTTTTTATTATTTACTTACCCTCATGTCGTTCCAAACCTGTGTGCTGTTATTTTTTCCTGTGGGACACAAAAAGAAGGAATTTTTGTATGGTTATTATTTCAGATCATCCAAAAAGGATGACAAAGCACCATTCAATCATTAAACGGGACGGTTTAGAAGAGTAAATGAGGAAGCTTTGCTTTTTATGAGCGTGAACTATACTTTTAATTATACGGCAGTGTTCAAACGGCAGCTGCAGGACCCCACTGTGATTAATAAGTGCCATGTACAGAACTGCTCTATGTAGCGGTAGGACTCTTAGTCACCATATGCTGGAGAAAAACAAGCTAATGAAATAAAAGGAAACACTCACTGAATCAGTGCAAACTTCTTCTTTTTTTTTGCACACCAGCAAGAAAGTGTGCAGTTGTTTGGGAAACACTTGCGAGATTTTGATTTTCTTTTAGGGAAAATCAAGGCTACATCCACATTAATCCGGATACATTTGAAAACGGCGTTTTCGTTTAAAAACGCTCTCCATCCAACTTCTAAATTCACCTTACTGGGCATGTGTGAATCCTCACAAAAGCTCACTGAGATGATACAGATGGAAAAATAAATAAAGTTATCACGCAATTCTTCAAACAAGATTATTTCATTTAGCAAAATATCTCACCATCACTGATGCATCCAGGTCGCACTCAGTCACCATGGGCCCTATTTTAACGATCTGAAACGCAAGTGTCAAAGCGTAAAGCGCAAGTAACTTTGTGGGCGGATCCCGGCGCTGTTGTTATTTTCCCGGCGGGATAAATGACTCTTGCGCCTGGCGCAAATCTAAAAGGGGTTGGTCTGAAGTAGCTTCATTATTCATAGGTGTGGTTTGGGCGTAACGTGAAATAAACCAATCAGAGCGTCATCTCACATTCCCTTTAAGAGCAGGTGCGCATGTTGCATGGCGGATTGCTATTATAACGGCGGATTTACCAGTAGCGGTTCACAGCCGAGGAGAGCGACGTTCTTGTCAGGACCGTGAAAGACAGAGAAGTGACGTTGGGGATGGAGAAACCCACCCAAATTAACTTCTGTTAAACAGGCGTATGATAATTTGGGTAAATGTGTAAGCTACATGTATGCTTTTATAATAAATTGTCTGTCTATCTATCTATCTATCTATCTATCTATCTATCTATCTATCTATCTATCTATCTATCTATCTATCGTAATAATGTATGATTTGCAAAAATGAAAACTGCTGCTTAGATGAGAGAATCAAAGTGTATGCGCGTTGTGCACCCGCTACATTATGGTCAAGCATGCGCCCTTAAAATATCATTATGAACAACGCGCGACGCTCCACTGACTTTACACTAGTTTTTTTCTGGTCAGTGGCGCATTTGTTTTATAGAACAGCAAAATAGCATGAGGGAAAGTTTGCGCCGGAACACGCCTCCTCTTTGCGCTGAACCGCCCCGGGGAGCGCAAGTGTATTTCTTAGTTAACCGACGTGCGTCTGTGGAGGGAAAAGCCCGCTTTGCGTGGGTGCAAAATAGGAATGATACATGCGTCAGTGTACAAAGTCATTTGCGCCGAGTGCAAGATAGGGCCCTATATGTTTGGTCTAAAACGCAACTGCGTGACAGCAAATGTGAGTACATTTTCTGTCATCTTTGCAGTACTGTGATATGAAGAGTGTGCAAAGTAACATATTTTAGCAACAGTGTAAAAGTGAAGAGCACATAACAGGCACAATACCGGTAAACATGAATATCTATTGGTACAACATGGATCACATGACTAAACTTACGCCATCGTTTTCAAATACCTCCGGCTTCACAGTCCACACTACAACGCGAAAACGGCGTTTTCAAAGTTATCCGCTTTGGAGAGCGTTTTACAAAAGCTTTGTTTTCATTGACTTAAAACGCCGTCTCAGTGTGGACGGAAGGACAAATCGGAGAGAAAAATATACGTTTTCAAACTAAAATTATTATTAAAATATATATTATTATTGGTGTGGACATGAATATGCCATCATTTACTCACCCTCAGGATGTTTACCTAGATGTATCACATGGACATGGACACTAATGAATTAGTAAATATTGGTGCACTGTACTATTAAACTTAGTTCAAACTAACTCAATGTGAAAAGCGTCAATAGTCATGCCAGGTTTCTACCAAAATAAAGGTGATATTTTCAGAATTTTGTATTAGTACTTAATTATTGCTCCTGATTGAACTAAAATAATGTTCTGGAAATTTTTTTTTTCCATGTATAGAATGAAGTATTTGCTATATTTCAGATTAGCAATTTAACATTTGCTTGTGTATACACTACCTGTCAAAATTAAGTTATGTAGTGGAATATTTTAATGAATTAAATGTACCTCCAAATACACTCAAACATAAAAGCCCTCTTACACAGACACCCAAGCAGAAGCACAAAGGAAGGAAACACCATGTAAAGGCAAGAGGATACGCTATAGGATTGCAAGATGCAAGCTAAAGCGTTAAAGTCACAAGACCAGTTCATCTGGGAAAAACCCAAAGGAGCCTAAACCGGAAACAATGTATATGGTTTTAGGTATTTTATCACCTGATGAGCTCAAGTTATTTTGAACAGATTGCTTACTTGAACTAGAAGTAAGTTCCTCTTTCATACATCCATTCTTCAGGACCGCCCTGGGAATGGATTAGCTGAAGAATCATAATCTGTAACCTTTTGATATTTTGCTAAAAGTTTTTTGATTATTGTGTGACCAAGTATATTTCTCTTTTGTTTAAATAAAATTTTATTTTATAAAGACAAGTATTTTTCCGTCTTACTTCAGCTGTACAAAGAAAGTTCTCTAGCAATACAATAGGTATTTGTAAATCTTCTTAACTGACCAAGACAAAAAGCATCCAGGAAGCTTTCACCGGAGGGTAAGCATGAAAGATCAATGATTGTTATTGTTGTATATGGCGTTAAGGGACATAATTAACTGGTATAACAAACTAGCTAGTGTAGTAAACCAGCCCGATCTCATGAAAGTGCGCATCTATAGCACAAATTTAATTTCACCCCTAATCCTACCCAAGGGGTTTACAGTGCGTATCATTTGGGCGCAAAAACTATTTTTGGCGTATAATTGGTACCAGAAATTAAATTATACGCACTTTCGTGAGATCGTGTTGTGACCTGACAGCAAAAGACCACCTAACTAGGCTAAATCAAGCTTTTAATGTTGTTTATAATAGGTCTATGTGGTGTTTTTAATGTGCTTTAAGACAAACCATGCACTGTAAAAAATGATTTTTTGGTGAAATAAATACTACTGAAAAAAAACAATGTAATTTACATGAAAAAGTTAGTTCAGGCAAGAATAAAAAAAACTAAGTAAATTCCATATCAGTACTTAATTCAAGCGAGTAGAAATGAAAGTGTAAATATCAACTCAATAAAATTATGTACAAATTACTCAATTTTTCTGATACTGGGGTTGCCATCATGCACTGGACCTTGAATAATTAATGAGGTTCATTTTTCACTGGTTTCCAGCTGTATTTACACTGTTTTATCATTGATTTTTGTTGTCAGTATTAGTAACTTGCCATTTTGTGACATTTCGAGTAAATTTTTTGCTCAAAATGACACATTCAAACACAAAAACGACCCATCAAATGTTACCGCCATTGCGTATTGTCTACCAAGTATTGATGTCTTTGAATTCACATGATGCTTAACATCTGTTATGATGTAATATAAATTACTTAGATGATCTAAGTAAAGCACATATTACAAATGACTAATAAAATTCAATATTATTGTTTTAGTGAAATGTAATGCAAAGGTAAAAGAAATTTCAACTAAATCGATGTTAATCAACCTTTTACTAGCCAAGTTAAAATGGGTAACACTTTACTTGAAGGGGTGTGCATAAGACTAACATGACACCTTCATAATCATGACATGACACATGTTATGAATATGAAGGAAGTTGTATGCATGTTTGTGACAACTGTCACTAAGTGTCATTCGCTCAATTATGACATTTTTAATGCAAATATGACATTGTTTAAGATGTCTTTGTTATGACACCTTGACATAAACCAATACATCATAACCTGTCAGTGTCTTTGTCATGACAACTTGACATTACTAAGACAACACAACCTGTCATAAACATGACATAGCAGATTAATTATCAAACTTAAGAAACCACTTAGCTTTATTGGTTAACATTACATTAAACTGTCAGGTGGTTGGTTTTGACATTGGCTGTCATGAGGCATTATAACTGTTTAATGACAAATTCAATGTGTACCACTGTAGTTGAGGTCACGAAAAATATTCATGACACAGTTATAATGGCCTCATGACAGCCAATGTCAAAACCAACCACATGACAGTTTAACTTAATTTAATGTCAAGTTGTCATGACAAAGACACTGACAGGTTATGATGTATTGGTTTATGTCAAGGTGTCATAACAAAGACATCTTAAACAATGTCATATTTGCATTCAAAATGTCATTATTGAGCGAAAGACACTTAATGACAGTTGTCATAAACATGCATAAACCCTACTTAATATTCATGACATATGTCATGTCATGGTTATGAAGGTGTCATGTCAGTCTTATGAACACCCCTTCAAGTAAAGTGTTACCAATTTAACTTAAAGATTTCTAATTAAAGCTACTGATAAATATGTTTAGGTTTTTACTTGGCAAATCTTTGCAAATTTACTAGCATTTTCTGAGTGAAAAAAGTTGCCTAGCTTTTTTCAAGTAAATCCTACTCCAATTTTTTTTCAGTGTGTGCAAATGTGAGCGAGTGAAGGCGGGGCTCATTTGCATATTCATAGAATCGCTTATACTAAATGAGGCAAGAGTGTCAAGTTACATTCAAGCTATTTTAAGGCATGAAGAATTTTTTCAAGGAAATAAAACGTTAAAACATCATTTTTGTGATCAAAGATAACTCAAGGGATGAAATGATTTGCTTTAAGCTCAGGTGCCACATCCCATGTGATCAATTCCTGGTTGTCATTTGTTGTAATACGGTGTTTTTGAGGGAGGAGTCGTTTGCTATGGTTTCTATTGAAATTAAAGTGAAAGAAATGAGAGGGTTGGGACTAGTGAAGAACTAAAGCAGGTTTTATAATATCCCCAACAGGAGAAGAAGTGTCTCTACTGAGGATTGTTCACAGTCATGTCAGACGCTTTGTCCTTCATGGAGGAGGACTTGACATGCATCATCTGTTGTGATGTCTTCACTGATCCGGTAACTCTGAAATGTAGCCACAGTTTGTGCTCTGAATGCCTCCAGCGTTTCTGGACGACTCAAGAAGTGCCGCAGTGTCCGGTCTGCCGTAAGAAATGCTCAAGCGACGAACCCACCAAGAGCCTGGCATTCAGAGCGCTCTGTGAAACCTTCAAGACGAGAAAACCCACAGCTGTTTCAGGAGACGTTTGTCCGCTGCATAAAGAGACACTCAAACTCTTCTGCTTTGATGACAAGAAGCCCATCTGTGTGGTGTGTTACACTTCAAAGAAGCATAAAAATCACAAGTGTTGTCCTGTCGAAGAGGCTGCTGGGAATTTAAAGGTAGGAGAAGTTTGGTGAGTGAGTGTTTGGTTTCTTCAAGCTTGTTATTAAGAGTTTATCCTGTGATTCCAGGAGCAAGTAAAAGAAAAAATGGGCAGACTTGAGGTGACCCTCGCTGACTTTAAGAAAGCCCATGAGAGCTGTGTGGAAGAGGATGAGCTCATTAAGGTATGTGGTTAGTTTCTCCTGTCGTCAATCATTTAATTCGTTTTTTCATTGAAAAACAATTCTTAATGCCTTAAAATAGCTTGAATGTAACTCGACACCCTTGCCTCATTAAGTATGCGCGATTCTATGAATATGCAAATGAGCCCCGCCTCCACTCACTCACTCGTTGGCGATCACAAGCTGATCTGATTGGTTACAAGCTCGTTTGTGACGTCAGAAACACCAGCGATTTCAAACCTTGTTTTTGAGACTGTCTTTGGTTCACTGCAGTTTTAAGCAGAAAATACTCCGCAATGCTGTCGACTTATGAATCTACACATGATTTGTCTTAAAGCATATTAAAAACACCACATAGACATCTATCTATAAATTACAGGAACATCTTTCTGTCTGTCTGTGTGTGTGTCTGTCTGTCTATCGAATATCTCTCGAACCGTTAGTCCGATGGATTTCAAACTTGAAAGGTGATTTGCTATGGGCACGAGTAAGTGCAGTGCCAAGTTTGACGTTGTTTGGATTATAAATGCAAAATATATGGTTAAATATATGGGTAAAAGAAGCACACATTGAAGTTGTGGTTTAAAAATAAACATTCTGACATAAACACTCTGTCAGCTAAACATTAAAGGCCCGTTCACACCAAGCACTATAACTATAAAGATAAAATTCTAAAAATCGTTCTCCAAATTATATTAAAGGATAACAGAGTTCACACCACAACTATAACGATAAAGATATGAGGAACGATATCGTTGGGATCACTTTCAGAACGATTTTTTTCCAGCTGTCGAACGATAAAACACTGACAGCCAATCAGAATCCATTCTAATTTAAAAGTCTCGCGCATTTAAAATGGTAGATGACATTGCAGAGAAGTTAATCGTCGAGGTACAAAAAAAATCCTCCACTGTTTGACAAGTCAAACCCCTTTTTCAAGGATACGTTAAAAAAGATGGATATATGGAAAACAATCGGTCGTATCCTGGGAATAAATGGTGAGAAGTATTAACGATGAGATATTATGCAGTTTAGCATAGTGTAACTGTAAGAGACCGTGTGCGTCTGGTCTGCGGCTGATTATGGATTCCTTGTCAACTGAGTCTTCCTCGGTCAGAAGAAAAAGGGAAATCCAATGGTGCAGTTTCGAGTATTTATTGAGGAGGAGTCAGGTACATGGGGGTGGTGATGGTTCACAGGTATTAAAATAACAAAATAGGTGTTTCTGGGGGTGTGTGTACATGTGTGTGTGGTTATCTGAAACAGAAATACAATAAAATGTATATTAATAAACATGTAGGCTATGGTTACATACAGTTGCATAAATAAATGACCCGCAGTACAACTAAAAATCCACTAGTGGGAGCTCTAACACTATAAATTAACTTGCATAGATGCCATAAATCTCCACATGGTGAAAAGTGCCAAAATAGGCGAACTATACATTAAATGTAATATTTACGGTTATTTGCAAGGCAATAACTAAAGTATTAACAGTAAATGGCTACTTTATGAGCGCATATGGAGCGCCGTAGCGGCAACAGCCGTATAGCAGTAGTGAATAACACGAGTATAACAACTTCGCCATCTGGGCTAATAACTCTGCAATAAACGAGTCATTCATGCAAAAGCCGTACTTACATCTTAAGGACGCACACAGCACTCATACACACAAGATTAGCGCAGGATTAACAAAGGATGACAATTCTCTGCACCGTGAATACTGCTCTCATGGCACTGACTGGACCACACCAAAGTGAAAGCGCCTAGCGCAACCACGAGCGATCGGAACTACAACGAACGCATGCATTATGGGTAACGTAGTCTATGTCAGGGCATGGACTTTTAACAGTTACAAAATTACCTCAGGTAACGTTAGGCTATCCAGCGCTAGTTTTGACAACATTGCTGAAGTTGCAGTGAAAAAGGCGTTTTATACATAAAGGTGTTGACTAGGCGATGTTTTTATCCCATCATTGACTTCGTCAGCTAAATTCACTGTTAGATTAGATCGATTACACTAGACTTGCTAGATTCACTGTTTAGATGCGCTCGGAACATAGCATGCTGGCTGAGGACATCTGCTGGCAAAGACGTGTAAAGGTATGACAGATAAATTAGGCTACAGAAACGTCTGTCTGTGTGTCTGTTATTCGCGTATCTCGGTAAAAGAAGCACACATTGAAGATGTTTAGATGATGTTTAAGGTTGTGGTTTAAAAATAAACATTCTGACATTAGAGGGTTGTGGTTTAAAAATATCTGAATATTATATTTTATTCACGGCCATCATCTGTAGTAGACTATTCACAAATTGTTTGCTCAAGCGTAGCTTTTTCTCGGAGTTCACTGTGTAGCTGCTCCCGAATCGCCGCGCTTATGCATTTGTGGACGTTAACTGAATCTGCAAGTCAGCAACACTGTTTAATTCTGAATATTATATTTTATTCTGGTGCGCTTACCGTTATAGTTTTCTCAGAGTTTAGGCTCCTGTGTAATAGTAGCCTAGGCTATTCAGCAACTTAAACATACCAAAACAACAATTACTAAAAGCAGATTTTGCACAGGCACAACACTGAAAGCTGGATTCTCACCACAGGGGGACTTTAACAGAAAGGAATAAACCTTCTTAAACCATTTCAGGAACACATCAGTGTAGAAGAAAGCAAGATCAAGAAGGAATTTGAGAAGCTCCATCAGTTTCTTAAAGAGGAGGAGGAGAAACGGATCAGAGTGCTGCATAAAGAAATGCAAAATCGAAATGAGAAACTCAAGGCCAGAATGGACGATCTGTCCGCACAGATGTCAGATCTGTCTGAGAGGACGGCAACTCTCTGGAAGCACTTGGAAGCTGAAAACATCACTTTTCTCCAGGTACAAATAGGATACGCATGACACCAGGGACTAAAGTCTATCAGAGAGCTGTAAACGTGTCTAATAATTAATGTTCATGATGTTCACACACATGACTGAGCACTAACTGCTTTTTTATTTCTCATTCAGAATTACAGGGATGCATTGGAAAAGTGAGTCTTTTTGCAATTAGCTTTTTGATACAGCTAAAATCCCATACCAAACTATCTTAAATGCAAAGTGAGATATTTCAAGCCTTTATTTGTTATCATTTTGATGATTATGGCTTACAGCTTATGAAAACTTTTCACAATATTCTAATTTTGAATTTGGGGTTTCATAAGCTGTTAACAAATTCAAAATGATAACAAATAAAGGCTTGAAATATTTCACTTTGCATGTAATGAGTCTATATAATATATTAGTTTCACCTTTTAAGTTGAATTACTGAAATAAATGAACTTTTGCACGATATTCTCATTTTTCGAGTTTCACCTGTATAACTGTTTATGTAAACAGATTCAATCACCCATCAGCACCAGACGTGAGCCCTGAAATGGAGGAATTTCAACACCATCCCATTCAGACCCTGATCTTCACCACCTGGGCCAGAATGCAGAACCTTGTAAAACAGCGTAAGTTATAACGTCTCCTTAGACATAATTTACTCTAACAAATATTGTTCCAAATCGTATGCTTTATTTCCATGGAACAAAAATGGAAAATTTTGTGCAACTACTAAACAGTTTATGTTGACCAGAGGCTTGAAAAGTCCAACATGGACAAAAAAAATACCATTTTTGTATATTTTGGGTTTTCTTTCCGTATTAGGGCTGTCACTTTTGTGGAAAAAAATCCCGTTTGATTTTTGAGACATAAGTGTTCATTGAACCGATTGTAAAATCGATTTTCCATGTCTAAAGACGTTCCCATTTTCAACGCCAAATACAGGCAAATCCACGGACACCTAACAGACATTAGGACGAGCGTAAAGAGGGCGCTTGAGACGCACAAGTCAGCAATATTCCTGATGATTTATTGGCGTGAAGTTTCGTGCGCAATGACAAACTGGAGCGCAACATTCAGTGATTGAAATTAACACCCTCCAACTCGCCAAATGCGGGTAAAAATTAACTTTGGCGGGAAACGCTGTCAAATCACGAGCCAATCTGGCGTGTTTCAATGTTTACTCACTTTGCTGGGGAAGTTCGTGTAAGACAAATCTGCGCGGATTTAGCGCAAATACGCAACTCGTGATCCTCATGATATATTAAATACTGCGTATTCTACGCATCTGCACATTTCTGGCTTGCTTGAACACACACGTCACTGGCAACAAATAACGGCCGCTTGTTCACTTGCATTGAAGTAATAGCGAATATTAAAAAGCATTTGGTGAACAGAAAAGACATTGTTCTTTTCCAACATCCTACATGTTCTGTGTCCTGTATTGATCTGTCCACCTAAAACACATTTTTGATTAAAAGGCTGTTAAAATCGATTCCCCCTATTTTCGTTTTCGAAACTTGTGTTGGTTGGTCCGATCGATTGTGCAATCGATTTTCGAACGTAAAGTGACAGCCCTATTCCGTATATTGCTGTATTTTTGTGTATATATGTATTTAGAGTAGCATGAAGGAGGGAAGCAGAAAGGGAAACAGTTTTAGACCGTTTGTTTGAATTACATGCTAAAATTGTACCTCAAAAATACTTCAAAAAAGCAATAAAATAAAATAGGCCTAGTTAGTGTTTTTGAACCTTACCTTAATAATAAATAAGGTTATGACACAAAAAAGTTAGTCTCGAGCATCGATAAAACATGGCCACGGGTCATCGGGCAGACCTTGTTGTCGAGCCCTGATACAAAAAATATGTATAATGTCACGCGTCAGCTGAAGCCGTCTTCCTTTCCCTAGTAAAGTACAGTTGGTATGTTTTGGTCCAAGCCTCTAGTCATCATCCACATTTATTGTGTGGACCAGAAAAAATAACAAAACACATATTCCGACGTTGGTATTAGTACACTGGTACTGACCGCGTAGTTTACGCTAATCTGTGTTTACAGCTCCTGTGACTCTGGACCCAGACACAGCATCAGATAAACTGAGGGTGTCACAAGATTGCACCAGTGTTCAGTACGTGCAAAAGAGAATGAACGTGCCTGATATCCCAGAGAGGCTGTGTGCGGGAGTGTTGGCCTCAGAGGGCTTCAGCTCGGGTCTGCACTGCTGGGACGTGGAGGTGGGAGACAACGTCCACTGGATACTGGGAGTGGTGGGGGAAACAGTGTACCGCAAAAAACTTTACAAAATGGATCCAATGAGTCGTTTTTGGTGTTTTCGTTACGTGGATGGGAGATACATGAGAGGTTATACACCTGTCAGATATATTGAAGACAATGAGAGGCCGAGTATCATCCGACTGCAGCTGGACTTTTGCAAAGGACAGCTGAGATTCATTGATCCCTTCAGAAACCGAATTTTGTGCTCCTACAAGGGTGGATTTCCAGAGAGGGTGTTCCCATATTTCTGCACTGGAGATCCGATTATGCCACTTAATGTTTTTCCGGCAAATCAACAACAACAGTGAACCACAACTAGCATGACTTTTTTTTTTTTTTTTTACACATGTTGTGTTTTATGCATGTGCATCCTTCTTTAAAAGGATATTTGGTTTGATAATCTATCAAATGCAATGACCTTCATGCATTTTTAAGTGTGCAAGTCCTAATACTTTTTAGTTATGTATGTCAAGCCTTGAGATTATTTAATCATGCAATGTTTTAGTACATAGGTGATGCATTAATAATTAGTAGAGATGCACTGATGTATTGGCCAGCGATATTTATCGGCTGATCTATTAATCCAGATGGAACTGGATTAATATTCTGAATGTTCTGATCCAATCTGACTTCTGACCTGTAATGCTGCCTGAATCATAATCATACACTGTCCGCTGGTTGTCCAGAGGAGAACTGGCCCCCGACTGAGTCTTGGTTCTCCCATGTTTTTTTTCCCCATTCTGTCACTGATGGACTTTTGGTATCTTGCCACTGTTGCCTTGGCTTTTGGCTTGCTTAGTTGGGGACATTTAATTATTCAACAATATTATTTATCTGCCTTACTTAAGGTGAACGATGACGCAATTTTCTTCTATAAACAAACTTTGTTGTATTATTTTTTTATGTTATCAATGTGAAGCTGCTTTGATACAATCTGTATTGTAAAAAGCGCTATATAAATAAGGGTGACTTGACTTGATCTGCATAATGGCTATACCATGAAAATGGCAATTTTACAAACCGATAGGTTATTAATTAACTGTGTGAAGACACTGAGTTGTATAATGTCTTTTTATAATCAGTTTAGCGGGGGGGAAAGCAGTAAATATTTTCCTGAAGTAGCTAAATTAATACTTGATATATAAAGCAACTGCACAGGAATTACGCATCAATCCTTCCGTTCAATAAAAATTATTTGATTATGCAGCAATAAACTAGATAAGTGTACCTTATTGCATGTGTTTTTGAACTTTTGCGAATTTAAAACACGAGTAAAACCGTATTACTATAATAACAAAACTTAAAATAAGTGAGCAAGTGACAAAAATCGGTATCGGTATCTGAATCGGCTAATAGCTAGTTCTTTGTTAAAATCAGTATGACCAAAAAATCCTATTAATAAATAGTCAGTGCAAGTGATGTAACTGAAGTCATCTCCCAAATGGTCTATAATATGAAAAGCAACAAAGGTCTATTTGATGTACCAGTGTGATAATATTGAATAGTGTGGTGTTCACATCTAGTCAAGCTAAAAGACTCAATCTCATCAGGGTGCTGCTGGTGGCATTTTCTCCTTTCTGGTATTGGCTATATTGTGGAATATAATAGATCAAGATAACACATATAATACGTGTTCTGATGAAACTCTCATGTCACTAAAATAAGTTGATTTATGACCTGAGCTGTCATAAATATTCCTACCCGAGTGTGTATGTCAACATAATTAACTTTATATTCTCCAAGCGCTGTAGAGAATGTTTGCATTATTTATCCAAGGGCATCTTGATAATGTATTTAATCTATTTAACTGGCAAAATTGTTTCACTTGGCGGTAAACACAAACACTCGTGAACTGAAACCGTTCGTCTGAAGAGGTAACCCTAGCAACCACGGCAACTCGAGTAATTTCCTTCAGGTCAGATAATTATTGGATGGAATATTGACAATAACTAAATAATGTAATTGTTTATCACTTTATTGTATATGTGAATATCACTTATATACCATAAAAACGTTAATGGTCTGTTTATAAAATGTAATCTTTGAAAACTAACGTTAAGTGTGTCTAACTATGCTAAGCTAAGGACAATCAACGTTGTGCGTGACGAACAGATTGCGCCAGAAAACCTCCTGTAAACATTTAAAATTAAATTCGCACACTTTATAATCTCCACCTTATGTTTGATATTTCATAACTTTCCGAAACTCAATGACATAATTAATTTGTCGTCAGGTAAAAGTGACTCACCTCAGAATCAGAAAACTGAGAAAAGGCGCCATTCGACGCCAGACGTCCGCGCATGCGCACTGCAGTAACCGTTCACTCGTACTGCGCTATCTCAGAAAGCCATTTGATTTGAATTGCACTAATTGTCTTATTGTATGATTAATACACATGCCACTGATTTTACAGCGTTTACCAGATTAAAATGAAGGTTCATATGTAGACATGAAAATTAAAATTCAGTAAGATACTTTTGTATTTATCTAGAAAAGTGTTTACCAGATTAGAATGAAGGTTAATATAAGTACAACAAGTTATAATATATATAGCCAATCAGGTTGAAAAGGCTAAAAATCTGTGCCAAGGAAGCTCTGGTAAATTTTTGGCATTCGATTTATGGATAAATGTGTTGCAGGTTTTGTATTTCCAGCCCATATGATAAAGGATAAAAAGTAACGCAGTTTTCTTTTTTCAAATATTTATGACTTTTAATAACTGTATTTCTACCAACAGTGTCATCATAAAATACAGTTTGTGCAAACAGGTTATCGTTTTAAAATGAAAACAAAAATGTTTTGCTTTTTTTAATATACATATATATCAGTACACTGTTGGCTGACACACACACACACACACACACACACACAACAGATGATGAATATCAACACACACATCAGTCATATCAATAGCAATACACACTTAACAGGAACAAATGTGCTTGAACTTCCCTTTCTCTAGTTTCTCATGATGTAAACACAGCATTCAGACACTATTTACACTACAGCAACATGTTAAGGCAACTTTCACAATCCATGCAGCAGCGGTAATTACCAGAAGTGTGCATTCTCAAAAGTGTGCGTCAGTTCTCAAAGGTTAACACAAGGGCACGAGAGGGAAGCTGGACGACTGAGACGTGGCCAAAGAGTCCAGCGTTTATCAACATGCAATGTGTTTTCTCAGGGATTGTTGGTGAGCAAAGATTTTAAAAAGACAAATAATGAACCACATTTAAAAACAGAAGGTGTTAACATTTTCATATTCTACCATGAATGCAAAAATACAACAACATCATCCGAATAAAAATGTAAATATGAAGAAAACGTATATTCATATCACCCCAGTATCAAAAGGAAAAAGAGAAATTATATTGTACCTGAAGAAAATAAAGCGCATTTTAATATCTGTAATTCCCATTTACCGTCATACAATTTTTACTCTATTACATGATTTTTTGTTGCTGTTTAATTTTCTCCATGCAAAATATAACTTCTTATTTTTTTCTTTTAATCTCAAGAGGTGAAATCTGACCAGAATTGGTTCTTATAGGGATAGTTTACCCTAAAATTAAAATGAAGTGATCATTTGCTCACCCTAGTGTTGTTCTAGTGCCAAATGCCCTACTTTCTTTTTCGAACCTCAAAAATGTCCCGTTCTCGCTCGTCTACAATAGCGATCAGCATCAAGATTTAAAAAAAAAAAAAAGCTGCAAAAGTATCACAGACCGGTCCCATATGACACGTGTCATTTATACCCCACGTTTTCTAAGAATATACAATAGGGTTTGGTAAAAAAAACAAATCGAAGTTAAGAGTAAATGAATCTTGATTTCTCACAACTTGTGTGTTTTTCTGTGCGAGTCGTAGTGAACATGAACGCTCAGTCGTGAGAAGATCAACGGCCGTGAGCAGGACATTTTCTTTAAATAATACATTAAATCTTGGTGTTTTTTTACTTACACTTGGATTCACACTTACGACACGGGACCTTCTTTTTAAAGCTTGATGCTGGTCGCTATTCACTGCCATTAAATGGAAAAACAACATTTTTTAACATTTCTCCTTTCCTAGTCCAAAAAAACAACAACACCAGGGTGAGTAAATGACTTAATTTTCATTTTAAAGTGAACTAACCCTGTGAGATTCTCTCTATAGACATCCTTCTCAAATCCATCAGACACTTTCATTACATCACAGAAAATATCATAAAAATCTCTCCGTTGAACAATATCCCACAGTGTCTTTTCTATTGGTCCAATTAAAGCATAAATCCCGTGCATCTTCTCTTTTCGGAAAAGAGAAAGCGGGTAAATAACTCGCATGATATCTCACGAATGTTTGATGCGTTTCATTTACAAAAGCGGATTAATTTGGTCCGTGTTTGTGATCTATGGAGCACAAATCCGTAACGAGACGATTGTGCTTTAGTGTCCTGAGTGGAAGAGGTTCGTGTGTGTCGTGTCACAGATTCACTCGCAGGCCAGTTTGCTGTCGAAACTGGACAGGCCGATAGCAAACGCCTGCAGGGCACACATGGGGTAGTTAAAGTCCAGAGTAAAGATGTCCTCCGCCACACGGCCAAACTGCATCACGATGTAATCCGCTGAAAACACACCAACACACAATCACAACAGCGCAGACAAAACCTTCCTGGAAAGTCCATTATACGAAGAGCAGGCTTACCGTAAAACTTCAAATAATAGCCGAGTCCTATATATTCAAATAATAGACGCCTGTCTCTTTTACACGCCTGATGTGGCGACAGGTTTGGGTAAATAGAGGCCGGGTCTGTTTTTTAGTTTCGGGTTGTATTTAATCTTCTAAAACCCGTCAGAGCGTACGCTTTTTGGCGGCCGCCAAAGCAAATTTTTGTCACGCCAACGCCTTTTTTAATCGGTGAGTGATGTAGAAGAATGACTGCTGCGCTTGACAGGGTATAACGAGCAGAGAGAGAGAGAGAGCGAGAGAGAGAGAGAGCGCACACTCTCACGTCTTCAAACAACACGAGCGCTGTCTTGCTCTCTCTCCCTCGCGCATATTAATCAAAATCAATTCGCCTTTGGCTAAGCCACACCCTAAAATGTAGATTGACCAATCACAGCGCAGCCAAGAACGAGCTCCCACAGAGGTCCGACACTTTTTCACAGCGCTCCATTGACTTTAACACAGGCGTCTCATATTTTTGGTCTCGGCAGGCTCTTACCGTCGTAGTTTTATCAAAAATATGGTTAAACGTTGTGCCTGGGGCATTTGTAACACAGATACGCGTTTCCCAGAGAGGTTGGAGGGGGGTGTGCGTGTTTTCCCTTCCCAAACCGAAGTCAAATCCTGACAAGTGTCGTCTAGCACACGCTGCTAATAAATACAGCGTTATACTCGCGTAGTCCGTTTGCTTTGTAATAACGATTATAGAAGTGAATAGAGACCTAACGTTACCCAGCTTTGCATGAACAGTGTTGCTCCTTGATATTGTGAGTCCCGGCCTCCGTCTCCATTAGTAGGATATGCGGTGGGTCATTTTTTGACTGTGACCGGTTTGCTTTTGCCTCTATTTGGATGCTTTGTTGTTCCTTGCGTTTCACCTGTATGTCGTGAATATAGCCTTCGAACGTATATTGCAGCCCCTTTTGCCTACTTCTATCGGACACTTTATTTGCTGCTTTATAAAAGTTTGATACAATTTCAGCCGGAAGAGCTGTCACAGCATACGCCAAGTTGATACCAGAGCCCAGATGAAGTTTGTTTGTCGGACGTAGCAACAGTAACTAAGGGGGGCGGGGCTTAGCCAAAGGCGAATTGACACAATAGTAAAAGGTCGGAAGACCGCAGTTTCACGTGGAGCATTTGGAGATTTTTAGAGATTAGAGACAGGCCTATACACTCAATGAACAACATCTCAACACTAAATTATAAAGGCCTGTCTCAAATACAAGCCGGTGCAGTTCGACGATTTGGGAAAATAAAAGCCCGGGCTATTATTTGAAGTTTTACGGTATTATCGTTAACTGTTAAAGTCCCCCTGTCGTCAATCATTTTTATTCCTTAACTCATCTTTGATCAGCAACATTATACATTTAAACGTTTTTTCCTTCATGCCTTAAAATATCTTGAAAGTAACTCGACACCCTTGCCTCATTTAGTATACGCGGTTCTATGAATATGCAAATGAGCCCCGCCTCCACTCACTCACTCAGCTCAGAGATCCACTGGTTGACGATCACACGTTGATCTGATTGGTTACAAGGTCGTTTGTGACGTCAGAAACACCAGCGATTTCAAACCGTGTTTTTGAGACTGTCTTTGGTTCACTGCAGTTTTAAGCAGAAAATACTCAGCAATGCTGTCGACTTATGAACTTACACACATGGTTTGTCTTGACGCCACAGACATAAAAACAACATTAAAAGCTTGATTTTCACCACGGGGGGAGTTTACCAGATTAGTTATGGCCTCATGTAACTTACGGTCATTGTCGTGGACGATCTGAAAGTTCTTGACGGACGCCTGAGTGACTCTACCGTGGAAGTTTAACACGTATGACTGAGTGTCGTCGTTCCACACCGGCGCTTTATTATGCAGCTCTATCAGATTGTCCAGGGAATGATTCTGCCATTTACTCAGCAGAGACTCCTGCTCCTGAAACACACACACACACACATTCATGCATCACGCGCAGTCTGCGCTCATAATGACCATCTGATTGACAGCTGTCAGCAGAAACACTCACACAAGGGGGCCGAACCGGGACCCGTTCGAAATTCATGTTCATGCCAGGAATGATCACAGTCATCTTCCGCGGCCCTTTGAAGCCCAGAACATTAGTCTCCTGAAAACACACACACACACACACACAGGGTTCATATAGATACTGTAAAATTAAATTCAAGGACTTTTCAAGCACTACTTTTTGGTTTTCAAGGACTACAATCAGAGATCGCACTTATCAAACAATATCTTTAGTATTTTTTAAGGAAACTCAAATTACACAGATATAAGGTATCCAAAATACAACTTACAACGTATGTAATAATATATTAAATACAACGTTTATAATGGCTGTTATTGATATCAATAAATAATATTTTATATTATGATGTTGGCGTACTTCGTATCGAGGAAAGGTCTGATGGGGGTTTTCCGTGAAAAGATTGTATTTGTGGGGTTTTTTCAAAAATATTACATTTCATATATATTGTATTTAAATAAGTCAAGCACTTTCAAGTACCTCTTCGTAAATATGGCTGTTGTTTCAAAGGTTTTCCAGGACTTGTATGTCAAAAAGTCAAATTCAAGCACTTTAAGAAGAGGACACAACAATAAGAAGTGTCCGGACACCGTTGGGAACACGCACACACACACACACACTCACGTAGCAGATGGCGGCGAGCTCCTGGCGTGTGTTGCTCTCCTCCAGCAGCGCTCCAGGGCTTTTCGAAGGGTTTGTGCCGTTATCGTACACGGTAAACTTCGTCCCCATCAGATTAGACCTGCACACACACGAAGCATGTCATGTTATTACAGCACTTGGATGATTGAGGAAAAATGTTTCTTATTTTGGCTGTACAATGTCTAACTCAGGGGGTTTCACTCTTTAGGATGCCATGGATCATCCTCGAGCGATGGACTAACGTTTTAAAGGCATGTTTAAACACCAAATTTAAACTGTGACATTTTTTTCCCATTCACTATAGCAGTGTACTGTTAGCTGTGTTATTTACTTACATTAATCAAATTTAACTATTTAGATGAATAAATAAACTTCCAAACTTAAAATTTTATAGTATTTATTTATATTAATCAGATTTTTATAATTTATTTATTTATTTTAATCTAATTTTTACTATTTATTTATAGATTTTTTGCACTGTAGACTGTTTTCTCTAAACTTTTATTTTAAATTGACCCATTTTATAATTTTTTTTTTTTTAAATGATTTAGGTCTATTTTTAGTATTTTAAAACAATTTACATTTATTTACTTATTTTAATAAATTTTTTTTAATAATTTTATTTTTACATTGTTTTTCAATCTAACATATTTTTAACTTGTTTATTTAATCATTTTTTTATTATTAATTTATTTAAATAATGTTTTTAATATATATATATAAATAAAATCTGATTGATTCATTTATTTAAATAAAAAAATATATTTTATTTATTTATTATAATCGAATTTTTATAGTTTATTTTATTAATCTAAATCATATTAATAGTGGAAATTGTTTTCTGCGGTAACAAATGCTGTCAAAAGATCAATTGAACAGGGAAACGTCCATCAACGGGTTCAAAATGCTAAATATGATCGGATCCCTTAAACCCCATTTGGATGGATGTCACTTGTGATCAAATAATCATCTGAGATGTGACGAGTTGATACGAGTTAAAGCAAAAGGTTTTCACCTGAGTTTCCCTATGAAGCTCTCGCCCTCACGGGACAGATCTGTGGCGTCTACAGAGATCAGATAGTTCGAAGTCTTGCTCTTTTTCCTCTTGCGTCCAGCCAATAAAAACACCTGATGAAAGAGAGAGAGAGATTATGGATGTTTCCGGTTCAACAGATCTTTTGACAGCATTGTTACAGCAGAAAATTACTTCCACAATTAATAAGAATTAGATTAATAAATAAACTATTAAAAAAATGTGCTTACAATAAATAAATAAAATATTAAAAATGTGATTAAAATAAATGAATAAAGTTGTATTGAAATGATTAAATGAACAAAAAAAATGTTTTTGATTGAAAAACAATGTAAAAATGACATAAATAATAATAATATTTTTTTTTAAAATAATGCAATAAATGTAAATTGTATCAAAATACAAAAAAATATATTGAAATAAAAAAGTAAGTGAATTAAAATAAATAAATAAAATAGAATAAAAATAAATGATTTAAATAATAAAATAAATAAGTAAATAAATACAAAAATCTGAGTTTAGATTTAGCGTTTTTTGATAAACGTGAGCAGAGTGTGTGTTCAGACAGTCACCTTCTTGCCGTCTTCTCTCTCGAGGTGCATGAAGTATGTTGGGTAGAGTCCGCGGTCCATGCCCTTCTTATCCCGGGAGATGCGGCACTTGAGCGTGACGCCCCGCGGAGCCGGACGAAGCACGAACTCCTCCAGATTATCCACCTCGACGGAGGAGCCCTCGGCCGATGGAGAACTCGCCGGGATACACTCCTGACGGCCGGGGGAGAAACATTTTAAGTATTTCTTTTATTTTTTTTTATTCTATTTTTATTACAATAAATTTTTTATTTTAATCAAATATTTATTTATTTTTTAATAAAAGTTCTATTATGCATTATTTAATCAAATGTTCTCATGTTTTTTAATCTACTGTTTTATTATTTATTTATTTGTTTTAATGCATTTTTTCATTATTTATTTATTTAGTTTAATCTAAATTACTTATTTATTTTAGTCTAATTATTAGTATTTATGTTTTAAACGCATTTTTATTGTTTGATTCTATTTTTATTACTTTTAATTTTAATCTATTTTTTAATAAAAGTTCTATTATGTATTTATTTTAATCAAATGTTCTCATGTTTTTTAACCTACTGTTTTATTATTTATTTATTAATTATTTATTTAGTTTAATCCAAATTATTTATTTATCTTAATCTAATTGTTAGTATTTATATATTTTAATCTAATATCAGTTTGTTTATTTTATTCAATTTGTATTACTTGTTTATATAACATTTTATTTATTTTAACCAAATTTTATAATTAAATATTTATTTAAGAAAGGTTATACTATGTACTTATTTTAATCAAATGTTCTCACGGTTTTTAACCTACTGTTTTATTATTTATTTATTTGATTTCATTTATTTATTTGATTTCATTTTTTATTTATTTTAATCTAAATGATTTATTTATTGTAATCTAACTATTGGTATTTATATATTTTAATCTAATTTCAGTATTTGTTTATTTTATTCTATTTTTATTACTTATTTAAATCATTTAAAATTGTATTTATTTTAATCAAATTATTTTAAATAAAAGTTTAATTATGTGTTTATTTTAATCGAATCTTATATTGTAATATAACTTATAATTTGTAAATGAACAAGTTATAAGAAATATAACAGAAAAAGTTTGCTACTAACACAGTTTGTTATGGAAGAATACTGTAACAAATGAGACTTTAGCTTTGAATAAAGTGCTCAACTAATGGTGTGTGTGTGTGTGTGTGTGTGTGTGTGTGTGGCTCTCACCGTGGTGGATTTAGTGCTGGAGGCCGACGCAGGTCGCGTGTTCTCTGTGTTCGGGGAAAGCGATCGGCTTCGCTCTTCGGCTTCATCCTCATCATCCTCGCTGGCCTCATCGTAGTTCATACTGCCAGACAGTCCTGAGAGGAACAGAGTTTAAAGACCTCGAGATGAGAAACAACAGCCGAAGATCTGCCATTTACACACAATCTCCTGAGACACACACACACACACTTCACCATCCTGCACTGTGAGTGTGAGTGTGTGTGCTATTCTTGACATGTTTAATAATGTCCCCAGTAGAAACATGCCAGTGTTCAGTGTATATCACGGTAATGCATGAGCACAGTGTCATTTCGTTAACTTTACATTAAGTAAATCCACTTCAAAAGCTAATTACTCCTGGACAGCGATGCCATAGAGATATACAGAGCGACCGCCCTGTTTCTCTGGCGCATAAGGTCTATAGCATCAAATAACAAACTAAGACCAAACTTATTTGAAAAAACGAACACTTAAATTTACACCAGAGTGACAAAAACGACCTAAAATAACAGAAAACATCTTTGTAAAAAATTAATTTGAAGTGTAATTTGATTGTTTAGTTCATTAGACTTCATGGGGAGGCGGTGTTTATGAGCTATACTGGGACCAGCCATCGATCGAGACGCTTCGGCTTCACTTTTGGTCTTACCACGTCTCTGCAGCAGTGTGTGTATGTCCGTCTTGGGTTCCAGCAGTGTGTCGGTGTCGGCGTCGGTCTCCGGCTCTTCTGCGGTGGGCGGCGAGGACTGTTGTGTCTGACTGACGGACAGAACCTGGATCTTACTTCCCAGATCCGGAGCCTCGGATCCCAGCAGCGCCGCCGGCCCGTCGATGCCTGACGGACACACACACACATGAAATCACTCACACACACACGACTGCAGGGCCGGATACTAAATGCAAATTTTCAGAGATTTTTTCAGATCTATTTGGCAGGTGCAGAAAGAAAAGCCTGTCATTTAATTTTCTGACTCCATAAAAACCTTCCCAGAGAGAGCGAAGGACATACAACAGATACGAGTCCTGAGAAACAGATAAGAGAAGCAAAAACTATTAAACAAATGACATTGAAGCAAAACAGAGGAGGGGAACACAGGAGTGAATAAGGCATTAATCCAGATTAAGTTATGTTCGTTTTGGCTTTCTAAAAATTCGTCCTGGGAAAGCAGAGCTTATTGAAGATACCCTGACGAGTGAATACATTTAAACATTTTGCTTTCGTGTCGTGGCTGAGACACAAGTCCCCCCTAATAATTAGAAATGTCCAAATTGTTAATAAAAAAAATATTTAATATTCTTGACTCACCGGTCTAACAGTGCTCGTTAATGTCTGAGTCATTGAGATGAATCAAATCAAAGAAGGCGGGGCTTATTGCTCAGTCCCTCCATAAAAACGCGATTATGCGATCGCTGAATTCAATGCATAATCACCCAAAGTCCGCATATTTATGCGGGGGTCGCATTTTTTCAAATACTCCGCCAATTTCGCCGCATAAATTGCTGATTTCCACGCAAAATATGCGGGGCTTGCATGATTTCATAATCCCCGCATTTTCGTCGCAAAAAAGTCACATATATCTTAGCAGAAAGTTGGAAAATGTTGCGTTTGCTTCACACGAGAGCCGCCGTTTCCCCCTGTTGCCATGGGAACTCTATGAAGTGACGTAATTACGCGACGTGAACATCATCGAAAAGCTGTAAAACAGGAGCACACTTTATTTTTAAATATTTAATTTATTCATTTTTACTGAAGTTGTAGCATATTCCTCTAGTAAAGCTACAGAACTGGTTTGACTCATCAATGTTTTGTAAGTTTGATGTGTTTATTAAGGTCTTGTAACGCGTTGTGTCGGGAAGAAAAATAGGGATAGCTCACAGCTGGAGTTATAGCAGAGGCCAGACAGACTCACAGAGGCGATCGGCATCTCACAACTCGCACTTTATTCCCAAATCGAACTCGTAACTGTCTGTCACACGTTCTACCGTCCACATCGTTACTTAATAAACGAAATAAGATAAAATAAGTAGCATCAAACAGAAATGACCCGCACACATGGGGTGTTCGAGGCGCATGGCACACACAATATAATAACGTTACTGCAGACAGTTCAACAGGGAGCGCGCAGCTCTTAAAGGGGCCACACCTTATTTCCACTCGTTACAGTCTGAAATAAAACAAGATGAGAAATTAAATATTTCCAGCGCTTTCTGTGATGTAGTATGCTTGCTTATCATAGGAAGTAATAAGAAATGACTCTTTACAGTAAGGTAGTAGCCTAGTGAGAACAGGGTGTTGGGGGAATCACTTTTTTTTCTCTTTTTCATCAAACCGCAGTTTTTGCAAGTTCCCGCAATTTCATCACAAAAAATTGCATAAATATCCCGCATATTCCATCGCATTTTTAAAGAAAATGGGCCGCGTAATCAAGGATTTTTGCCCGCAACAATCACAAAAAACGGCGCGTTTTTCTGGACGGACTGATTGTTCACTGAAGACAAGTAGCTAAACTTTAAAGTCCCCCTGTGGTAAAAATCCTGTTTTTAATGTTGTTTATGTGTCTATGTGGTGTTTTTAATATACAAACCATGTGTAAGTTCATAAGTCGACAGCATTGCTGAGTATTTTCTGCTTAAAACTGCAGTGAACCAAAGACAGTCTCAAAAACACGGTTTGAAATCGCTGGTGTTTCTGACGTCACAACGACTAAACTGGTTTTATCTAATTGTGTAGTTAAATTTAACAGCTGACAGATATTCAACATAACTCAGTCAGAGTCTAACAGAAGGACGGACAAAACCAGTGAAATATCAACTGAGTTCTTGTCATATTTTATTACCTTTTTCTAAACTATAGTGAATAAACTGTGATAATGTGAGAAATGTTGAAGGAGTCTGAATACATTTTGGTTTGACTGTATATACGATGTGTCATACAAGATTGAAAACGCTGTAGCCTCATAAACAGCACAGTGAGGAGTGTCGTGCTTGAGCTCTCAAAGGTCGCGTGTGATGACCTCACCGTCTAGGATGATGTCACTGCCCGTGCTGACGTGTGGCTCGACGAGAAGCGCTTGTTCTTCACTGCGACGGGGTCGTGAGCGCCGAGGACGGCCCTCAGGGTTCGGCTGGACCATCAGCGGCTCCTGGCGTTTCCGTCGCTGCTTCTGCTCCAACAGCGCCCTCTGTGGACACACACACACACACACACACACATAAAACACCTCATTCACTCTGTTCCTCATATAAAGCGACCGTGTCTCTTCAGGAAATTTGGACTAAACCACTCAATTAATTCTACGATCTCTTTATGACCTTTTTGAAGTGGTAGTTGCGTAACCTGTCAATGGAGGGATCAGATTTTAATAAAATATCTTAATTCGTGTTTCAAAGATGAACGAAAGTCTTACAGGTTTGGAACGAGTGATTAAACCCTTTGACACGAACTAACAATGAACAATACTTCTACAGTATTTATTTCCAATATGTGTTAATTTCAACATTTAATTGATCTGTTAACATTAGTAAATGAACTAACATGAACAAACAATGAACACTGTATCTTTGATTAACATTAAAAAAGATTAATAAATGCTGTAAAAGAAATTTAGTTCATGTAAGTTAATGCATTAACTAAAGTTAACAAATGAGAGCTTAAGTTACCAACATTTACACAATTCCATCTAATAAAACTTACACTAAAATGAAAACTGACGATGTAAAAAATAAAAGCTAATTCAAAATATGAATAAATGAATAAATATGAAGTGCTTCGCCTTCAGAGAATATAGTTCCCAGTATTTATACGGTTAAAATATGTCTGTCTCATGTGACTTTGTTTTTTGTACACTCTGACTATACAAACCACAACATGTAAATAGGAAAATGTTTGCGCTATTTTGTCACTTATTTGGATTAGTATGCTAGCTGCAACCATTTACATCCAGTCTTTGTGCTAAGCTAGGCTAGCGGTGGGTGCGTCAGATAGAGTTATAGCACGCACGGAGATGAAAAAGGTATGTATGGACTTATCTAACTCTGGGGGATAAGGTGAATAGGCTAAAGTCCCAAAAAGTCGGAGTGTTCCTTTAACTAAAGTTAACAAATGAGAGCTTAAGTTACCAACATTTACACAATTCCATCTAATAAAACTTAAACTAAAATGAAAACTGACGATGTAAAAAATAAAAGCTAATTCAAAATATGAATAAATACTATAATAGCATATAAATAATACTGTTCATTTTGAATATATGAGCATTTTAAGCTACAATATTTTTGATGCTTTAATATGATAAAACGGTCATAAGAACGAGTAAGAAGTGTGAGTGTTCAAATGTTTAATCCAAAGATAATCTGAGATAAAAACATTGAGAGCACAGGAAGTAAAACACAGACAAGGATCAGAATGATGTTTACAATAAACACACACACACACACACACACAATCTTTCTCCTAAAACAAAACACTCACAGGAAGATGAAGAAGTTGACGAACGCTCGCTAGAATCATCCTTACGACAGCAGAAGCGAAGAGTGTGTGAAAGAGAACTGGGATGAGATGAGAGCCGATGACGACAGGAAGAGAAATGTGGGCTTAGACAGAAATGAGAGTTTGAGAGAAGAAGAGTCTAGGTTTATCGAGCTCGCGTCGAGGGCGGCACAGGAAACCACAGAAACTGTTTTACAGCAGGAAAGCTCTCAAATATACACAATAATATTGTAGCGTCTCTCACCGAGTACTCAAGAACCACTGAAGTTTTTATTTTTTGAAGATTTATTTGTGCCTTCATCATGATAGGACAGTATAGATGGACAGGAAGTGAGGCGGGAGAGAGAGGAGGGGACGGGATCGGGAAAGGTCCGCGAGCTGGGACTCGAACTCGGGTCGCCTGAAGCGCAACGGCGCCGACACTGGAGTGAGTGTTTATGTGCTTTGACGTGTTACTTTGTTTGGATGCATGTTTGTGTTTTATTGTGTGTGTGGTTTTTTTTTGTTTTTATGTGTGTTTTTGTTTCAACGTACACTACCGTTCAAAAGTTTGGGGTCAGTGAGAATTTTTTTTTTTTTTTTTGGAGGAAAGAAATCAATACTTTTATTTATCAAGGACAGTAAAGACATTTATAATGTTACGAAAGATTATATTTCAAACAAATGCTGTTCTTTTGAACTTCCTATTCATCAAAGAATCCAAAAAAAAAAACTGTACAACTGACAGACCAACAACTGTTTCAACATTGATAATAATAATAAATGTTTCTTGAGCATCAAATCCTCATATTATACTGATTTGTGAAGGATCATTTGACACTGAAGACACTGACACTGGTGATGCTGAAAATTCAGCTTTGATCACAGGAATAAATTACACTTTACTATATATTCACACAGAAAACAGCTGATTTACACTGGAATAATATTTAATACTATAACTGATTTTTGTTGTATTTTTAATCAAATAAGCGCAGCCATGGTTAGCAGAAGAGAATTCTTTTAAAAGTATTTAAAATCGTACCGACCCCAAACTTTTGAACGGTAGTGTATGTAAATTAAGCTTGCTACGGTAGTCGGTGTTACCGGTGTTACACGGTGTTCAGTCGCAACACCGGTTACACCAAAAAATTTTTTTATCAAATATTTAACGCAATTACGCAGTATACGTTTTTTTCTGTTACCCGTTGACTAGCGTTGTATGATCACGCTCGTATTAATGTGAATGCTTTTAAGACCACGCTGTAAGTCCTGCCTATTACACACACACACAAATAGAAAAGACACGCGTCAGTATCGAGTTCTCTTTTGGGCTTGAACAAACCGTAACACACACAAATTATGGCAAAATGTCGGATTTGTCGAGTGTCCTCATAAGAGCAGTCTTAAATGATTTAAATAAAGTCTTAAATGAACAGAGATTTGTGAGAAAATGGGACGGGTGTCAGATAGCTGTCAGCAGCGGCTGGTCATTATGTTAATCAAAGAACGATGAGAGAGTAAATGACTCACTGAGGCCCCATCCACTCTACTGCGTTTTAGTTTAGAAACGGATAATTAAAACGAATACGATCTCCGTCCACACCAGCGTTTTAGCTGCGTATTAGAACTGATCTCCGTCCACATTAAAACGACTGAAAACGCGGATCACGTGACCATTCACCAACACTGGGCATGCGCGTGCCGGTGTAAACACAACTTCATTGATAAAATGATCCCACCATGCTCTGGGTTAACCCCAAACCGACGCTCCATGTACGGTCAACGCCGCCGCTGCACACTGGAATTGTCACAGATCGCTGGAATAATAGCTTGACTCCGGCGCATGTAGGCAGTTATAGCGCTGTAAAATGCAGGATTGACTTGTACAACAGCTGCTAGCAAAGATATACGCCATGACTGATGACACCCAATCAGAGAGCCGAGCGTGAGCCTCTACTACGTCATCGTTTCTAAAGTCCTCCGTCTTGACCCGTCTACACTAAAACGCCCTCCGGAGATTCAAAACGAAAAACGGATCGGCAGCGTTTCTAAACTTCTCCGTTTTGGGTCTCCGTTTTTGCCGTTTTAGTGTGGACGGGAGGTGCAAACGTAGCAAAAGGTCTCCGTTTTTAAACGAAAACGCAGTAGTGTGGACGGGGCCTTAGACCCGGTGCCAGGAGGATTGTTATACCGGTAGCCTAATAATCGTGAATGCACTGCTATCTTTAACACATCTCCGGCGAACGGCTTCTTCACGCAAAAGAAAAACTCTTCATGAAGCGCAGTGAATTTTACAGTTACGTGAACGCGTATTACCTTTAGTGAACGCACGTTTGCCTTTAAATTAGCTATTTAAATGTCCCTGCCGGTGATACCGGTATTACCGGTGTTGTCACACGTCGATTAACCGGTGGGAAAATATCCTCACCGTCACATCCCTAATGTAAATGTGTATTATTTTGTTTTGGCGTGTGTTTTGTATATTATGTTGTTTTATATAACGCGGATGGAATCGCGGAATTCAGTCATAAAAACGGAATTTACTGTATAACGCGGAATTTGTCAAATTCTTGATGAATAAATAAAAAGCAGGTCAGTAAACTTAAATCAGATCGCGACTAGTGTCTGTGAATATTAAACGGCAAAAAAGACTGTTTAAATACAAATCCTGCATGTTCTGCATGTCTCTGTGTGAATGAATGGCACACACACACACACACACTGAAGCATGAGTGGAACTCGCAGTGATTTCAGCCTCTGCCGTCTCATTATATGAGGACATGAATGCATGAACTTCATCTCCAGAGTCACTTCATGAGCATTTCACCATTTCATTTGAGAAAATCTATCGTCGTATCGCACACACAGAAACTCCAAGGTCTTCACGGCAACCCGTCAAAATAAAAGTTTGGTTTAACTTGAAGAAATTGTGACAGAAATATATTACTGTTGTACAATAGAATCTAGCTACCGTTTCAATAATAATAATATAAATTACTATTAAAACTTACATTTTTAAGGAATAATACATTTTTCTTCGATGTTTTAATTTTGTTGTGCAGCACTTTGATTGACTAAACAAGTTTGTTAAAATGTCGTATGATTAAAAGATAAATTCAATTAATGTTTTATGCTTTTTTGTGATTACCAGAAAAATGATACACAAAACGTAATTAATTTTGTTGTTTTTATTCATTTAATTAATTAGACATGCTTTTTGATCATTCAAATTTAATTAAACCATTAAAATGGAAAAAACGGAATTTGGAAAAAAATCAACCGGACTTTAGGAATTTAGGAAAAAATTATACAGATTTCATAGTACCCTATTTAATCTGTTTTCACACATTATTATGTATTATTGTGTTATATTGTGTTTTGACGCATGCTATTGTGTATTGTGGCATGTGTTTTTGTGTGTTACTGCATATTATTTTGTTTTATTGTTTATGTTTTTTTATGTTTTATTGTCTTTTGACGCATGTTATTGTGTATTATTGTGTTCTGGCATGCGTAATTGTGTATTATTGTGTTTTGATGTGTTTTATTGTGTTTTTATAATGCACAGCATTTGTGTTTTGAAGTGTGTATTTGTGTTTTGAAGTGTGTATTGTTGTTTTAATTGTGTGTAAATGTGCCTCACCTGTTTCTCCAGTTTCTGCTGTCTGAGGTTCAGACTGTCGTCCTCCAGTGTACTAAAACACAATAAAACAACATTGCGAACCCATTTAAAGCACACCTATATAATTTCATATACACACTTATATCCTCTCATTCAGTAGATAAGCTCATTATAATCACCAAAGGCTGAATCTAAAGCTAAAATACACAATTTGACATGTTGAAAGATGGCTATGAGCGTCCAGACTAGAACTTGAGTGTGAGTGTTGGCATCATTCGTGTATCAGTCATTGTGTTGCTAGGCAACCGAGAGACACCCAAACGAAAGAAAATCAATTTCTCACACACATCCTCACATCTATACATCTAAAAATACACACACACCCACACACACCCGCAGAGAGTAGAGAAACATTTCAAACCTGTGTTAAAAAGAAATATGAAACTAGTATTTTTGTTTATATATATATATTTTTTTTAAAAAATCAGTTATAATTTTGTGTAAAATAATTTATTT